>PVKC010020620.1:0-15000 GCA_004027635.1 Crocidura indochinensis
ATTTCTTCTTTCTTTGCATTATATTTCGTCATATAGTTTATGCTATTCATTTTATTAGCATAATTTTGAAAACATAATTACTGTGTTTATATTGACTTGTTACAAAAATTAAATTTAACATGAACTGATCACATTATTTTCAAGGCCAGTTAAATACAGAGATTCCACACTAATAATACAATACAATTTTCTGTGTGTGATTGCTTCTATAATACTAAATCAGTAAATAGGTACTAAAATTACACCATTGAGTTAAAGTAAAATTATATATATTAAAATAGAAATAAATTTTAAAATGTCATTTATCTGATTTCTGATATTTTCATCTTTAGAATTCATTTGATAAGAGTTAATTTTATTTCTAATTGGTATCTAAGGTTTTAGTTTAACCATACTAAATAGACATGTTATAACAACCTTTAAGAGTTTTACAAAATTATATATCTACTATAAAATACAAAATAACAAGTAGAATTAATTTTATTTGTAAATAATGTAGACTAGGAGCTAGGTTTACCAAAATAATGAAACTGGAAGCTAATTCTTGTTGAGTACAGATATTGAGTTCTGTGTAATAATACATAAAGAAAAATTGTCATAAAAAGTTCTCAAATAGTAATAAAGGGGCAAAAAGTAAAAAAATGTATTTATACTTTGATATTTTATTTGCATCTATGTTATTTTTAATTTTAATGTATTTTAATATAGATAATATAATATATATTAATATATTCATAATCTTAGTTGCAAAACTAAGATAAAAATGGACTCTATTCTAAAATCAAACATATTTAATGATTTCATTATAATGAAATACTACTTTAAAAAGTAGTATTGATAGTGATAGCATTTAATGACATACCTTCTTGGTCATGCTCTTTGTTTCAGTGGTGATGTTGGGGTAATGTTTGAAGCTGTGTTTGGTCCAACTTCATCTATTATTTACTAACCAAACAATGTCATGCAGGGGTAAATTTACCTAGCCAACCCTAGTAGTATTCAAGATCTTCCAAAGTTACACTTGAGAAGAAATGTCCTTCATTGAGTTTCTTTCTTTCCTATTCTGTGAATAAGGAAGTTGAGATACAGCTGATGAAGTGTTAGTTTAATTTATCCTTTCTCTTTGATCAGTGAAAATACATTTCTGTCTGTCTTTAGAAGAAGTATTTCTATTAATACTGCAAGCATCACTGAAATATCTTCTTAAGTTCTTCCTTCAAGCGAGGCTGTTCAGACTTGACAGAACATAGGAGATACTGGGTATTGAACCACAATCAGTTGCATACAAGTAAAGTGCCCTACTTGATTGATTTATTATCATTCTGGCCCCTGGTTGGCAATCATTCAACAAATGCTTTATATACTGTTAAAGTTTCAACATGATTAAATGCGTTGTTTTGCAAGAAAATAAAAAATTTAGTGCATACCATGAGTTATTATAGTTCTTTAAAAACATTAACTTGCCTCATTAAAACAATACTTGTAGCTATTATTATTTACCATCTACATTCTTGTGAAATAGCAGAAAACAGGATTAAAAAATAGCTAGTACTTAGGCCTTAATATTCTCACACTGAATCCTTTGGTTCAGTCACTAATAGTTTCACAAATAAAGCACAATAATTACAACTAAATTAGGGCCTCCAGTATAAAATTTGATATAGCCTACATCAAAGTTCTTGTTAATTAAAGATTAAAGATAAAAGCATACTAAAAGCAAAAATCATAATTTTCTACTTTAAAATATAATTTTAAAATATTAAATTTGAAATTATATGTTTATTTACTGGCACCATAAAACTCTAAATGAAGTTTCATGATTACGCTCAAAAATGGGGGCCCGGGAGATAGCATGGAGGTAAGGCGTTTGCCTTTCATGCAAAAGGTCATCGGTTCGAATCCCGGTGCCCCATATTGTCCCCCGTGCCTGCCAGGGGCAATTTCTGAGCATGGAGTCAGGAGTGGCCCCTGAGCGCTGCCGGGTGTGACCCAAAAACCAAAAAAAAAAAATGCTTTAACTTTTAGGGGTCGGCATGTTGGTGCAAATGGTAAAGCGATTGCCTTGCACGTGCTAACCTAGAACAGACTGCGGTTCATTCCCCGGCTTGATCATCCAATGTCCCATATGGTCCCCAAGCCAGGAGCGATGATTTCTGAGCACATAGCCAGGAGTAATACCTGAGCATCACCAGGTTTGTTCCAAAAACCAAAAACAAATTAATATTTATTGTTAGAAATTTTTTTTTCACTTGAGATTCACTTGATTCCCAAGAACTAAGAAACAGCTTCCATAAAATGCATTGCTCTTTTTTGTTGTTTTTGATGAAATGTTCTATAACTAATAAAGAGGATGAGGAATGTTATTCATTTTCTTGATGGAATTGGTAAGGTTACATGGGAAAATGATAAATGCATGTGCTCTAAAATTTAACCTATTAATAGATTATCTTCCCATAGGAGTGTTACTGCTATCTCTATATTCTTAAAATGAATGTCATTTAAGTCATTTTCATTTAGCAACATACTTGAAATAAAACATAATTGTATTTTATATGTACTCAGAAGCTAGAACATTTGAAAACTCTCAGGCAATCTCAAAATAAATGTAAGCTCATAGAAGTGACACTATCATTGGTGTCTCTCAGGAAATTATTAAAGCAAATGAGAAAATATCTTGATATTAAGAGAAGTTTAACGAGAATCCATAATCTGATTTATTTTAATGGTATGGTTACTACTTTTGATTGTTGTGCAAATGTGTTTTTGTGTACATAGTTGTGCATATTATGAAAGAATTATAGATATAGAGAAAAGATATAGCTATTCAAATTATTCAGTTGACAAAAATAGTATAAAACCAAAAAGTCATTTAATCAGATTTATTCTATTTACTCTCTACTCATGTTTATGCTCTCTAGCCATTTTACTACTATACATTTTCCAGGTAATTAGAGGATCATATCATCTGTGAAAGATAACTAGTAAAATAACTTAAATCACTGATCTCTTCCCCTAACTCATATTCAGTGGGAGCTTTCAGTTAATATTTTTAATTTAAAATCTTTTAATTAATCTTATTTCCTATTATGTATGAATCAATTTCACAGAATTAAGAACAATCTTCTTATAAAAAAGTTCCAATAATGAAAATATTCTTTATAATAAATTCAGTAGGGTGGCCAATTAGCAGTCATATCTAAATTTATAACAATAGTAGGGAATGCGTTTATAATAAAATTATATACAAATATAAAAAAGAGCTCACTTCTGCTGGGATAGAATATTTTTCCCTCAATCTTAGGAGACAAATATGTAAATAGTTTCTCCTGTGTGACTCCCATAAGTTATCCATATGCTCAAAAGGGAATATTTTAACAGAGTTGAAATTAAGAAAAGTAAGAAAGGCTTTTTCTGAAAAAAATTTTATGAAGGTCAGTTGCTGTCATTGGAATTTCCGCTTCTTCATCCAAGTATTACTGGAAGACAGATTTTGTATTTCCATTTCACTCATGTTTGACTTTTGCCATTTATATAAATACAATGTAAAAAGTCATAGAGATAATGGCTGCTTTCAGTTTTTCTACTAACGTAAGAAAGATGCAACTGCTCTAATATTCTTAGTCATTGACATTTACAACTGTGGGTTTGTTTTTAATACAGGGCAGTGAACAATGTACTTAAGGCCTCAAAAAATGTTTTATGACATACACTAAAGGTGAATCACTTTTTTACTAGATTTATTAGCTAGAGGAATTGCAATCTCAAGAGGAAATTTAGCCAGTTTTAACCCAAGTAGTGTTTCTTATAGTTATTTCCTCTTGAATTCTCAGCAGGACTCAAGCACTCTAAATGTCCTATTCAGGAATTCTGATTTCTTTCCCCCAGCTGGTTCCTGCCACCTTGGATCCTGACAGAGTACTCATTAACAAACTAATTGATTTTTATTAATTATCTGTGGTATGATCTTTTCAGTGCCCTCCCAGTATCTAAGCTTATTAACTATAAACATATGAGCACATACATCATAATGAATCCTAAATAAAATCTGTAAAATATGAACTCTAATATATATACAAATAAAATATTAGTAAATACTCATTAGTTACTTTTAAAATGCTACTGCACAATATTACTAAATTATAAAAATTGGATTAAAACATAATTGGGTAGAATATTGATTAAAGTAGTTTAGCCATATAAAATTAAGTAAATGAAATAAATTCATCTGAATTTAAGTCATCTTCATAAAATAAAATTTAGATCATGAATGTGGGAGATATAATATAGCAGGAGTGTGTTTACCTTGCATGTTGATACCAAGCATCCTATGTGGTCCTTGAGCCTATCTGGAGTGATTTCTAAGTGCAGAGCTAAGAGTAACCCCTGAGTACTTCTGGATGTGGCACAACCCCCCCATCAGAAAAAAAAACCCACAAAATTTAGATCATGTCTGATTTAGAAGAATAGAACAGAGTAATAAGAGTAAAATATACTCTTTAGTACTATCTGAAATATTGAATATACCAAACTATGTTTGAAAAGCACAAGCGGTAAGGCTTTTCTCTTGCACGTGCATATCTAGGACCGACCATGGTTAGATTCCCCAGCGTACCATATGGTCCCCCCAAGCCAGGAGTGATTTCTGAGTGTATAGCCAGGAGTAACCCCTGAGTTTTGTTTTGGATGTGGCCCCAAAACAAAAACAAGCAAACCAAAAAACCCTAAAAGATAACTTTGGAAATGTAACTTTATAGTTTAAAAGGGAAGCAATATAATGATACAAATAAAAATATGAAAATTGACATAAATTTTCTTCAGTCCAAGGTCTTGATTTAGCTTTCTAACTGTGTTATTTGTGCAGGTTGCTCTCAAGGACTCAGATCCCTTAATTGTAATACTGGGATAGAAACAATACGTCTATCATTGTGATGTATCTACTCCATAATAAAATCTCAACACCCAAGGTCTGTTTAGTCTCCTGAAAAAGACAGGTAAAATCTCTGAATATAAATACATAGCAGAAAATTTATCCAGGAAAGAATAGGATAAAAAGATCTTCTAGATGTAGTGAACAACATATAAAACATATAAAAATTAAAACAAGAAACTAACATGACTAGGGACCAGAGCAATAGCACACAGCAGTAGGGTTTTTGCCTTGCAGGCAGTCAATCCAGGACGGACCTTGTTTCATCCCTGGTGTCCCATATGAGCTCAGAACCAGGAATAATCCCTGAGGATGACCAGGTGTGACCCCTCAAAAAAAAAAAAAAAAAGCTAAAGACTTAATATGACTAGCAGTCTGGATAATGTTATTGTAGGACAGTATTTTCATTAATGATTTGGCCTAACTCTGAAGCGTAGAGTGCTAAAATATCATTTAGAAATGAAAGGGAAAATTAAAGTAAATAAAGTATTTCTGATTAATTTTAGTAATAGCATAGGATAAGTAAATGGTGATATTTTGATAGGATAATGCAACAACAAAATTTTGGCTTAAGGTGTAATTTTTTAAGAAACTGTTTCGAGACAAATAAAACTAGAAATCACAGGAAGTATTAACACAAAAATTAATTGTGTGGTTAGTAAAATAATCAAACATTTCTGAAAATGAAGATAAGAAAGAAACCATTGTAAGCATTCAATTATGCTAATCATAGAGAAAATAATTAAACATTCCAGGTCTGATATCAAGTCTTTAATCCATTTGGATTTGACCTTTGTGCATGGTGTTAGTTGGAGGCTGAGTTCATTTTTTTGCATGTGGCTGACCAACACCACTGTTGAAGAGGCTCTTCTTGCTCCATTTTGCGTTTCTTGCCCCTGTATCAGACCCAGAAGCATAAAGTATATAGAAAACACATAGGTAAAAACACTTAATGATAGTGAAACTAAAAGCATCTTTAAGGAGGAAACATCTCTGGCCAAACAAGTGGAAGCAAAGATAAAGAAATGGGACTAGGGGCCTGGAGGTGGCGCTGGAGGTAAGGTGTCTGTCTTGCCTGCGCTAACCTAGGATGGACCGCAGTTCGATCCCCGGTTCCCCATATGGTCCCCCGTGCCTGCCAGGAGCGACTTCTGAGCGAATAGCCAGGAGTAACCCCTGAGTGTCACCCTGTGTGGCCCCAAAAAAAAAACAAAAAAAAAAAGAAATGAGACTACATTAAACTGAGAAACTTTTGCATCTCAAAGGAAATAGTGATGAGTGCACAAAACCCACCCACAGAATGGGAGAAAATGCTCCACATCAGTAATCATCAGGGAAATTCAAATCAAAACAACAATTAGGTATCCTCTCACATCACAGAAACTGGTACACTAAAACACAAGAATAATCTGTGCTGGAGTAGATGTGGAGGGAAAGAAACTTTCATTCATTGCTGGTAGGAATGCCATCTTATGGAGCATTTATGGAAAACAATATGGAGATTCCTCAAAAAACTGGAAATTGAGTTTCCATATGATTCAGCTATACCATTCCTAGGGATATATTCTAGGAACACAAAAACACAATACAAAAATTCCCTCTGTATGCTATGTAAATGCAGTATCATTTACAATAGCCAGAGTCTGGAAACAGCTCAGAAGCCCAAGAACTGATAAATGGCTAAAGAAACTGTGATATATAAACACAATCAAATACTATGCAGCCATCAAGAAAGATAAAGTCATGAATTTTTCCTATACATGGATGGACATTGAAACTCGTGTGCTGAGTGAAATAAATCAGAAGGAGAGATGATAGACACAGAATAGTCTCACTCATCTGTGGGATTTAAGGAAAAAGAAAGACAGCATGGTTTGGTCCATGTTATAAAGCTTTTCACAAAGATTGGTGAGTGTAATTAGTGAAATAACTACACTAACCACTAACAGGACAATGGTAGTGAATGAGAGAAATAGAATGCCTGTTTAGAAGAGAGGCTGGGAAGGGGGGTTGGGCAGGAGGGAGATGGGGAGCATTGGTGGCTGAAAGGTTGCTCTGGTGAAGAGGAGTGTACTTTTTAATGACTGAAACCCAACTACAAACATGCTTGTAACCATGGTGCTTAGATAAAGATATTAATTTAAAAAAATCCTGTATAGAACTACAACAGTTATTATTTGCATTCATTTACTTAGACTTGTGAAATAATGTGTACCGATAAAATAGATGATTCCTGTTTCACATCATCTCAAATATTTATGCTAGAAAAATCGAAGTGATTATTATCAAAACAGAAATAGTTGAAAGTTGTGTTTTTATTTTTACTTTCAACTCTAATTTTAGACTAAGATTTTTTTTTATTTCTCTCTCTCTCTCTCTCTCTCTCTCTCTTTTTTTTACTTTTATCCATACCTGTGGCGTTCAGAAATTACTCCTGGTTTTGTGCTCAAAAATGGCTCTTGGCAGCCTTGGAGGACCTTATGGAATGGATGAAACACAGGTTCATCTAAAGTCAGCAGTGTGCAAGGCAAACACCCTACTGCTGTATTATATCGTTCAGATCCCCAGAGTTTCATCTGTAAACTAAGGGCACATATTTGGTGAATTTGAACCAAAACTGATTATCCTTAGGGTTTAATCTGGTTCTTAACTCAGGGATCACTTCTGACTACTTTTCTTTTGGCTTATGTTGTTTTGATGACCAAAAGTTGGTTTGTGTTCAAGACAAGAAACAATCATACTTCCTGAATTTTTTAGTTCCAAAGAACATATTTTTTTAGCTAATGCTGAACAAAGTTAATACTATTGTCTACACCTGAAAGTAAAATTTTTCTTCTCTTTGACAAATGTTCAATTTTCTTAGTGCTTTGATTTCTACTTGTCAGGAATAAAAATGAAATAAATTAATTTTTAACGGATTACTGATTGATAATTTAATGAAATGCTGGCAAGAGAAATTCTTTAACTTTGAATATAGTCTTTTACTGAAGGAGTTAAAAACAGCATGTGATAATTGGAATAAAACATGATCCATCCTCGTACTTTACAAATCATAATTTAAGTGCAATTATTTTTAAAATATAAATGTCTTTGAATTGTATATATGCTTATGAATATTACTTTTTATAATAATATAATTTCAGGCTTAACAAATCGGGAATATATGTACAACATTTAATATTTACATTTGAAAAAACCAAAAATTTTGATCAATTACCTGACTACAAATAAGAAATTAGGAAAAATATTTCAGGTAACAAATATTGCTTTCACTTAAAATGAAATTATTTCAAAGTTCCATCTTTTACGTTTATGAGAGTATCAATGAATATGACATATCAAAAATATTGTAGAAACTAAAATTTCAATTTATTGTATTTATAAACTGTGTTTTATTTTTTTGCATTCTAAATTGTGCACTTTTTTGACGGTAAGAAATAAATATTACATACATTTAAGAATACAATATAAGCCAATAGGTAAGATTCAAAGAGAAGTTCTTTTTGGTGAGCTTAGTTAGAGTAATAACTGCATTTTGAACTGTCCTAAAAATGAGAACCTATGAGGGAAATGGAGAGCCTGTCCAGAGTACAGGCGGGGGGGGGGTGGGTGGTTGGGGAGGAGGGAGATTTGGGACAATGGTGATGGGAACGTTGCACTGGTGATGGGCGGTGTTCTATACATGACTGAAACCCAAACACAACTATGTATGTAATCAAGGTGTTAAAATAAAAAAAAAAAGATTCAAAGAGAAGTTCTTTTTGAGATACTATAAGGTCTAATTTAAGGTTTAAATGGTTCTCCCATGTTCCATATTCTACCCTACTTTTATTATTTTATAGTCTTACTTCTTTATAACCTCTTCAAATGGCTGAAAAGTTATAACCCAGGCTACACAGTACTAAAAGTATACCACACACCCAGCAGCTGGATGAGATGCTGTGATCTGTAACTCGGCTCCTCTGGTGCCTTGAAAGATTAATCAGGACAAGCAGAAGACTGAGTGATGATGCCTGGAAGCTGGATTGGATGCCATAATAAGAGGGGGTGGATCACTCATTCCTGAAGCTGGAGTAAGTTTCAGCATGTCGTATACAGGCATATAAGACGACCCTCAATTTTTAAGAAGTTTTTCATGGGTTAAAAAGTCATCTTATACCCTAGAAAATAAGGTAGTATTCCATAATAAAATTTTTGATAAGTCCCTTTAAATTTTAAAATATTCTTGGGGCAGGAGAGATAATATGAAGGTAAGGCATTTGCCTTGCATGAAGAAGGTTGGTGGTTTAAATCCCGGCATCCCATATGGTCCTCTGAGCCTTCCAGGAGTGATTTCTGAGCCTAGAGCCAGGAGTAACCCCTGAGCACTGCCGGGTGTGACCCAAAAACAAAACCAAAAACAAATAAACAAAAATTCTTAGTCTGAAAATTCTACAACTAAGTTTAAGATTTCTGTTTATTAGCTAAGTATGCAAATACATTTGATAAGAGTCGAGTTAAAGATTTGGTTATGATGTCTCTTATTTTCATCTTCTTTATTAAAGATCTGAAATTTTCATTTCTATTTTTTAACTTTCTGCAACACACCAGGTAATCTTAACATGTCACATATACTTTTCACTGATTTTTTTTTATTGAATTCAAGTAACATACTATTAGCATCTTAAGTTAACGTTTATGGATAAGCAGATATAAATATGGGATTGTATAAAGCTCTCTGTTTCTTTTACTTCTAATTGAAACACTGTATGCAATATCAGATTATATCCCTCAAACAAAAACTTCATCACTACAAAGAAAAAAATCGCTAAAAAATATTCTATGAAATATGAGAAAACAGTGTGCCATCATACAAAAGACCAATGTTCAAGTTATTTAAAGTACCCACAAAATTCAACAAGCAGAAAACAAGACAATCAAATATAAGAGGAATTAAAGACACTTCCCCAAATAAGATTATAGTAAAAAAAAAAACACATAGAAAAATATTTGTCATCAGGGACAATTAGATACTTCAAAAAATAACCAAACATGCCAATAAAATGCCAATGAAAATGACCACATGTCAATGAAAATATCCTAAATATAAACAAAACAACATAAATAAAATATGCTGGTGGTGATATGAATAAAAAGCACCCTCATTATTGATATGAACTGGTCTAATTTTATAGATACAGCATAGTTATTTCTCAAAAAACTTAAAAATAGAACTATCAGATGAACCAACAATTGTACCAACAACACAAAATACTATAAAATATGTACATATCTAATCTTATCACAGTAATTCAAATCTCATTTATAACAGATGAACTTGAAAACAACAGATCAGTGGATAATGAAATTGTGTAATATAGACACAATGAAATATTACTCAACAAAAAAGATGAAGCTATACATACATGTTTGTATACATACAAACTTAGAGATGACTAAAATATGCCATGATAAGCAAAAACAAAAATCAGAAAGATAAAGACAAATACTGCATGATTTTACTCCTAAGTTTTATATAAACATATATAGCAAGGAATAGACTAATCGTCAATGAAAACAAACTCCTATTCTGTCAACAGAGTGGAAATAACTTAGAACAGAAAGAATCAAAGGAAATAATACCATGGACAGCATGGACAGTGATAGAGTAATATTTGCACATCAGACACATGTGCTTGTTGTGTTGTTACATTAAAATCCTGAAATAAAAATATCAGCAATTTTGTAAAGCAATATTTTCTCAATTTCTTTGTGAGTTTGGGGGACTCTAATAAAATACAAAGTTGTTGGACTAAATTAACTCAATTGATGGCAAAATTATAATTTCTATGTAATAACTGACTTTTATATTACTATCAATAACTAGCACCATATACTTAATAACTATCCATGTCTAGCAGTAAATTCTGAGAATTTCAGTATTGTGAAATCTAAAAATCAAATTATTTTTGTCTTTTTTCTCAGTAAACAAAGTATATATAAAACAAGAAAGTTATTTTCATTTTATTCAATGTTTAGTTCTTTAAATTTTGATATTGTTCATATAAAATTTCAGAAGAAAATATAAAGACTAAAATTAAAGTCTTAAAACTTTGAGAGCTTATGAACTAATAACTAATAGTTTATTTTGAATACAAATAATATTTTTAGCATATAAAATAATCACATTACATAATCATCCCAATAAATAAATAAGTAAAGAATTAAAATTATAACAACAGAAGAAGTAGGTACAAGGAACACAATTCCTTATGAGGGGACCAGAGAGATAGCATGGAGGTAAGGCATTTGCCTTGCATGCAGAAGAAAGGAAGTTCAAATCCGGCATCCCATATGGTCCTCATGCCTGCAGGGACGATTTCAGAGCATAGAGCCAGGAGTAACCCCTGAGCGCTGCTGGCTGTGACCCAAAAACTAAAAAAAACAAAAAAAAAAGAAAAGAAATTAGGTTATGAGAAACTACAGAGGGCTTTTTACTTTTTAAGATTTCTGAATACATATTTTAGGAACTAATATTACAAAATTCAAATACATATTATTCAATAACATTGCATTAAGTTCTTAATACAAAGAAGTAAAAAGAAAACTTGAATAGCAGGGAAAAAGAAAAATTGAAGTTGGAAAATATTTTTATCATCAAAGTACTGTAAAAAATATTACTACTACTACTACTACTACTACTACTACTAGTAGTAGTAGTAGTAGTAGTAAAATTGCTAAGATTTGTGATATTCCTAAAGAACTTTCCTATTTAAAAATATGTTTCCACTGTGATAAACTCTGTGAGATCAAATAAAGTCATGGTGTAGGAAAAATCTCAAATGTTGGTGAAATAAAAGAGTAAAAGAAAATGATTCTAACTAGTTACCTCATTTGAAAAATGTATATGTGCAGGGAGCATGGGAATTAGATTTTTATTTTTGTCTGTGTAGATCAGCTAGTATCTTAAAATACATTTGAAAGGATCAATTATTATTTTATACATGAGTCCTAATGTTAGGATATATTTTATCATTTATCTCTGCTATACATTTTTACTTCAGTATGCTTATTTTTTGGGTACAAGTTTACTATTCAGAAATAAGGTACTGAAAGTGATTAATTGCCCATATAGAAATAATTCTGTTTCTCAACATATTCTCATTAAATGCAGTACTTCTGTGTACATATATGTGAGTGCATACTTGAAAATAATATAATGATGAGCTAACACAAATGCAGTAACTCTCTATATTATTTATGTATTATTCTTTACTGGTTGTTTAGTAATAAGCTCCAAAAATATCATAAATATCTAGAAGTTCTTCAGGAAAATTTAAGTCAAGAAAGGCCAGAGTTTTAGTAATGTAGAAAAGACACCTACTTTTCATTTGGTAAAGCTAGCTTCAACCTGGCGACATCAAAAGCTTGCTAAGGGGGGAATCTCTGAGCACAGACATAAGTTCTGAACAAAACAAATATATAGTCAAGAATTAAGACAATTTTTTTTTACAAAAAATTTGCCAATAGATGAAAATATTCTTATTCCAGCAAGTTCACAAGCCAGGGGAATTGGTATTTGTAGGGTTTCTTTGATTTTCAGTTATCTATCAATTTAGTGGTTCAACTCAAATAGTGGAAGCATTGTCCTGCACACAAATCTTAATAGTAAATTTTCACATGATATTACTTATGAAATTCAGATTATTGAGACTATTCCAACTTCACAGATATCAACTGTAGCTCAATTGTAGGTACAACCATTGTTCATAAATGGTTTTACTTTTGTAGCTACTCATAAAATAAATGCTTGCCTCATAGTAATAATTTTAGTAAAGGAAAACTTTATTATAAATATATTATAAAACAAACAAAGTATATATTACATAAATACAAAAAGTACGACAGTTTTGCACCAAAATGAACAAAATATATGGAATACAAAATGAACAAGATACATGGAACCAAAACTACAGTGATTAAACTAAAAAAATATGTCTGTTAAAGAGATGGGATAAGACGGGGAGGCAATCTAGGAACAACGGTGGATGGACACTACCACTGGTGGTATGACTGGAATTGGAGCATTATAAGGAAATCAATCGGTGGCATAATTACTCAATGCAAAAAAAAGGTCAAAAAATAAAATAAAATATTTTTGGGGGGTGGGTGGGTCACACCTAGTGGTAGTCAGGGTTTACTCCTGGCTATGAGCTCAGAAATCGCACATGGCTCTTGGGACCTTATGGAATGCCTGGGATCTAACCTAGGTCCCTCCTGGGTCAGCCATGTTCAAGGCAAATGTCCTACCACTGTGCTATTTTTTTGGCCCCATAAAATAAGCTTTATGTTCCCTTTTACTAGAAGCCAAATTTGAAACTAGTCTGTAGTAATAAAATATATATGTAACATAATATGATATAACATATAATATAATAATAAGTTATTATATAGTAATAAAAGATGGGATCAAATGATGAAAAGAAAAGTTTACGTAGAAAAATATGTACATAAAAATTTAAAATATGTGTCTTAATTCAACAAATTTGCTTATTTTATGTCTACTAATGGGCTTAAAGCATAGTAACAGGCTAAGGCACAGGCCACTTACATGGCTGTCCCCAATCCAACTTCTGAGCATCTTATATGGTTCATAAAACTCCAAGAATGACCCATGAACAGAGAGTTAGAAGTAAGTCTTGATTAAATACCACTGCTGTGGCCACAAATAAAGAAATGTTCATTGATCACCTATTATCAGTGTTATTTCCACTTAAAGTGATAAATTAAATTATTTAAATTTAATTGAGAAAGTAATCCTTACTAGTTTGTAGAACAATCAACATTATAATATTAAATGTTCTGGACATGAGAACTCAATATTTTGGGAGTACCCAAATATTTCTAGAATTACTTAATAAATGTAAAGAAAATATGAGTCTAAAATATGTATGTTATATTGAGTGGGATTATATTTAAAACAAATCTATAAAAATTGAAAGATTTCTGTGCATTATATGGGCCAGAGTGATAATACAGCAAGCAGTAGTGCTTTTTTGCCTTGCACAGTGTTGATCAAGGATGGACTCAGGTTCAATACCTGGCATCCCATTTAGTCTTGAGCCAGGAGCAATTTCTGAGCACAGAGCCAGGAGCAATCCTGAGTACTGGTAAGTGTGGCCAAAAAAACCCTACCATCTCTATAAAGAAAAATAGACTGAGAGTCAGATTTCCATTACAAAATGAGCTAGTTGAGTTATTTTTTAGATAAATTATTAAAAATTACAACTACTTTAGTGATTTTTAAGATGCATAATTTCATATAAAATGACACAACATTTAGACATTTTAAAAATCCCACTTAGTTCTTATATCTGGGATATATCCAGGTTTGTTTTAGAAAAAAAAATGTCCTGGGTTGCTTTTAGTAATACTTAAACTGTACACTTAAATTGTTCTGGGCCAGAGAGATAGCACAGCATGCATGTGACCAACCAGAGAGGGACCCGGTTCGATTCCTAGCATCCATATGGTCCCTCAGTCTGCCAATGTAATTTTTGTACGTAGAGCCAGAAGTAATCTCTGAGCGCTGCTGGGTGTGGACCCAAACCAATCAATCAATCAATAAATAAATCAATAAATAAATAAAGTTAAAAAAATAAATAAATCCAACATTCTCTCAGGCCATCTGAGTTATACTCAGTGGATATCAGGGACCTATGTGATACCATATATTGATCCCTATGCTTCAGGGCTCACTGTGGCAATAAATATGTTAAAACCGAACTCTATCCTTTACATATGGTCGACATGAATTTATAACTTGTGCTATTACATAGGATCCCCCAAATCTATTGCTTAAAATATTACTCTATAGAATTTAATTCATTAATTTGTATTTGACCTGAATTCATCATAGGTTGTTTTTTCCTTATACTATCAAATATCTTCAAAATATATTTAACTTATTGAAAAAAAAAACTTGAAAAACCATTTATTAAACAGTATTTACATATAGGTTCTAAAATGTAGAAATTTCTGACAGTTTAAATGGTCTACTACTGGTAAATGATTTATATTCTCTTAAAGTCTAT
>PVKC010020621.1:0-18511 GCA_004027635.1 Crocidura indochinensis
ATTGCTTTTTCTTTCTTCAAACAAAACCATGTAACTTGAACTATCTAGTTCCGCCTCTCAAACAGAGGGGGAAATAAGGGAGGCTTCCAGGACCAACCAGAAATATGATCGCTAAGTAGTAAACTAGACACAGAGATCTTATTCTAGCAGCCCGGGGCGGGGTGGGGGGGTTAGGGTTGGGGATAGGAGATGCAGATAGGAATGGGGATAAAGGGAGGGCAAATTTGGTGATGGGAATTCCCCTGATTCTATGTTAATATGTACCTAAAATGCTACTGTGAAAGATATTTAAGTCAATATTGTCAAAATAAAAACTATATATATATATAAAAGAGGAAATTTAAAGCACTTGGGTCAATAGTCAAAAGGAAGCAAAAGTAGATTCTTCTTGGGCACACAAAACTGGGTGCAAAAATGCTTCTTTTGAGTCGCAAAAGGGGACCCCACCATTTGTCAACCCATCTTCCTCAATTTCTTTCTATGAGTTTTCTGAAGCAGAGCATTTAGTAGTTAGAATCTGCATTGGAAAAAATGATGAAAAATAAAATAATGCTACTAGAATTAATATCACACAATTAGTTATAGTCTGATTCTTTTTTCTTGAAATTCATATAGTCCTTCTTTTATACATTTATATTGCATTTTCTTTTATTTTGTCCTTTTTGAACCATTTTATGTAGCTATTATTCAATATATTCAAAATTGAGTTCACAATTTTCTTCTAAAAATTATCTCTCCATGATAAATCGTTTCAAAAACATTGTCTAAAGAAGTACTCACTTCTTCATTTTTGTTTCCCAATAGTGGAGCTGTGGCATAGAAACACAATGCTATATGCTCTACTATAAAAACTTAAATTTTCTGCAGGTTGCATGAAACTGAAACTGGAGACACCATGTTAAATGTAATTACTCCAAGGAATATAAACAAATACTGCATAATCTCACTCATTTGTGATTATAGAGAAACTAAATAAAGAATGAACAATACTTAATTACAAAAACAAAAGTGGTTTAATGTAATTTACATTACATGCTGAGACAAAAAACTCATATTACTATGACAAAGTAAAAATAAAATTATATTAGGCTATGTGGACCAAAATTCATAGTTCCCAAGAGTAGAAACAGTTCAGGACATGGGACTCTTGGTTATAAATTTTACTTGGGAAATTTGACATCTTTTGTCTTTTTCTTCCTTTGAATTTTAATATTTTTTGCTATTCCAGAAGTGAAAATATAAAAAAATTCATATTTACAAAATTGAATGGTAAGAATGAAGCTACTATGAATTTTTATCTTATGGAATATAAAAATATCTATGCCTTCCATTCTTTGTGACATAACATTTGCATAATATTGAATGCTTCATATTCATTAATTTAAAAAACCAATTTATCTTTCAGAATGTGTTGACAGCTATCAAGTCCCAACGTAATTTAATATGCTTAATTCAAATATATCATCCTTATCAAATGCATAAAAAGTAAAATAACATCAGATATTTATTACAACTGTTATTATAAAACATATTGTTTAACTCTGGAGTTATTCATTTTAAATAATCAAAAAATTTAACTCCTATATAAGTAATGATTAATTCTCTAATTTTCTTACTCAATAGTTTTATAAGTTCTCAGTAATTCTTTGAATCTTCATTTTTGTAAATATTCTAATCTACTTTGAATGCGTTGACTCCCTCTAAGCTGACAATGAGAAAATGGTAATAGATGAAAGATGACCCTAAGGTACCTCAAAAAAATAAATGAAATATTAAATAAATTAAATAAATTAAATATTAAAGTATTTTTAATTGGTCACACCTGGCAGCGCTCAGGAATTACTCCTGGCTCTATGCTCAGAAATCATTCTTTGCAGGTTCAGGGGACCATATGGGATGCAGGGATTCGAAACACTAACCCTCTGCATGCTAGGCAAATGCCTTACCTTCATGCTATCTCTCCGGCCCCATATTAAAGTATTTTTGAAAGTGAGAGCAGTAATTATATAATGACTAAATCAGACATCTCTTCCCTAATATGTTGTACATATATAGTTCACCCTTTTACTGTACTTAAAACTGCTTTTTGCTGTAACAATAGGGTGTTGAGATCAGACTTCTTAATTTAGACACTTTCTCAGATGTTTGACTTTCATGAGACCTAAGACTTATTCCTAGGAATCAATTATCACCTTAACAGTAACATAATCAAGGGAAACATGCTTGTCACAATTTGATTACTTGATGCCAAAGCAAATATCACATTAGATTGTAGTTTTCAACTTTACATAACACAAAGCTCAATGCCTATTCCGTATTTTCCAAATTAAGGGAAGTCATCACTCAAAATGCATCATTGAGGGCCCGGAGAGATAGCACAGCGATGTTTGCCTTGCAAGCAGCAGATCCAGAACCAACCTAAGGTTGTTGGTTCGATTCCCGGTGTCCCATATGGTCCACCGTGCCTGCCAGGAGTGATTTCTGAGCAGATAGCCAGGAGTAACCCCTGAGCACCGCCAGGAGTGGCCCAAAAAACCCAAACCTCCCCCCAAAATGCATCATTGCTCTGTACTATTTGCAAAAGTCACAAGAAGCATTTTAGGGTGTATTCTTAAAATTTTGTATAATAGAAAATTAATTACTATGATTTCAATTAAAGCATTTGAAGAAGCAAAGACAGAAAATTAGACCACAAAGAAATCTAACTTAAATATAACTGCATTAATTTGATATTTTTAATTATGAAAGACAGTTTTATTTGAGGGTTGAGGGATTAAGTTTTCTTTGTTTAAAATATAAGTAATGCCTAAACAATTTTCTTAGATTTAAGATATATGCAATAATAAAGGATATATGAAAATAATGACAAAAGAGCTTAATTTTGAGAAGCTGGGATTCACCATTTCTGTTTAAATGTCATTAATTTTCTTTTTTGCCCAATAGTTTCAAGATAAGAGAAGAAAAATGAAAATGTAATAGAATCAGTTATCAAATTTTAAAGCATATTGTGCAAAATTATAAGACAAATGAGTGGTAAAAAGAAGGCTCACCTAAAGTGAGCAATTCAAAGAAAGCATTAAGGTCTGGAATATAACTAATAAATAGAAAAATAAAATTCAAAAGAGCTAAAAGAAGAGACAGAGGACAGATTTCTAATACCCAAGTTTATGATTCAGTTGTCAGAATATCTATGAATAAAATGTTAATTTTTGTTTAAGTATACAATCTTAATCATGCTTATGTTGAGGTAACATAAGAGTGATCTTAGGAATTCATGTTATTTGTGTGTGTGTGTGTGTGTGTGTGTGTGTGTGTGTGTGTATGTGTGTTTTGTGTCACACCCGGCAGTGCTCAGGGGTTACTCCTGGCTCCATGCTCAGAAATTGCTCCTGGCATGCACGGGGGACCATATGGGGCAACGGGATTCGAACTGATGACCTTTTGCATGAAAGGCAAACGCCTTACCTCCATGCTATCTCCCGGGCCCCTGGAATTCATGTTATTGAGTAAAATTCCTAATTTGAAAATAGTGCTAGACATGTTTTTAATAAGACTTTTTTCATTTCAAAAAATCCTGAAAATTATATTCATCCTGAATTAAGAAATGTTCTCTACAAATCGAAAAATAGAATAACAATAAGTAGGCAGGAAAAATAACAGAGAGAATGGCTCAATGGTATTATGACTTTGAAGTAGTAGCCTTTATCCATAATAATGGCATTTTGTGCTGCATCGAATAAAGTCTAGGTTTTAAACAATCATTTCTATATGTGTGAAGCAACATACATTTGTTGTTTTTATTTGTTTGTTTAGACAGCTTTCACGATCACATCTCTTTATCTTGAGTCAGAGTGCTATTACAATGATTGGTGAGTTAGCCACCCATGAGATGTAGCCAGGACCTTCCAATCAAACATACGGTGCCCCAGCTCTGCCAAGAGTATTCCCTGCGCATAGAGCCAAGACAAATACTTCTGGATGTGTCCCCCCAAAAAAGGCAACTACAACTACCAAATATCTCTATTTTTTTTTGTTTTTTGTTTTTTTGTTTTTTTTGGGGGGGGGCCACACCCGGTGACGCTCAGGGGTTACTCCTGGCTATGAGCTCAGAAGTCGCTTCTGGCTTGGGGGACCATATGGGAAACCAGGGGATCGAACCGTGGTCTGTCCTAGGCTAGCGCAGGCAAGGCAGGCACCTTATCTCCAGCGCCACCACCTGGCTCCCCAAATATCTCTATTGTCTTAGAGTAGTTGACGTCGAATGAAAAGAAGTTACTTTTCATTGTTTCAGGAGCATGGATGGCCCACACTCTTTTCAATTTTAAGAACAATTTGTTTTATACTGTTCTTTAGAATGTCTTTCTACTTTTATAAATATATGCTGGTGGACTTATAAATTGATGAATTAATTAAATTTGTTTTCAAGAAGCAACTTAGTGGAATTTAACAGTCCTATAAAGGCATTTTAATGGAATACAATGATGCTTAAGGGCCTAAGGACTTCTCTGAATTTTTTCATTTTTTCATTTCTTATGACTGGTGTTATAAGAAAGCCAATAGCCAGAGCAGCCATGCAGTGGTAGGACGTTTGCCTTGCACACTCTAACCTAGGATGGACTGTGGTTTGATCCCCTGGTGTCCTTATGGTCCCCCAAGTCAGGAGCAATTTCTCAGTGCATAGCTAGGAGTAACCTTTGAACATCACCAGGTGCAGCCCTGAAACCAAAACAAAACAAAAACAAACAAAAAAAAACAGAAAAGAAACCAGAGGAATTAAAAAACTAAAATGATACCATCTTTAATATGGATCAAAATTTGATATTATCTTATAATGGATCATATTTTCCTTTGAATTTTGGCTACACTCAGCAGTGCTCAGGGGTCCTTTCTGGCTCTCTGCTCTGGAATCACTCCTGGTGGGCTCAAGTGACCATATGGAATGCTGAGGATTGAACATATGGAATGTGACCATATGGAATGCTGACCATATGGAATGCTGAGGTTGAAAGTTTGCAATATAAATGTCCGATCCACTCTATTATTCCTCTGACCCTTGGATCAAAATTTTATGTGCATATTTTTCAATCTATTTGAAAAGTTAGCTCTGCTAATTCAGTCACAAGTAAATAATCTACAATTAGAATTTCTAATGGAGCTATGTCTAAGTTTTTTTCCATGGTTTTAGAAGTTTTTGTTGTTTTTCAGATGTGTATTTTGGCATCAAAAGGTCGGTCCAGTTTTCATCAAAGGTACTCACTTAATTAGCTTTGATGTTCACTCTGCCATTGAGAAAAGATTTCTCCATTTTTCTAGTGCTCCATATTATTTATATTTTCAGTCTATTAAATTTGAACTCACTCTTAATATTAAACCTATTGGACTTTGTCTGTTTTGGGTACTATAGTTTACTATAGAGTTTACTATATTTCTGGCACTCAGATATCACTCCTATTGATGCTGAGGGTCCCTATGTGCTGTTGGGAATCAAACTTGTTTCCACGTGCAAGACAAGCATTCTATCACTGTACTGTTTATGTCTCTAGCCCAAATTCAACATTTTTGTTCTCCTCCCTCCATCATTCTAATAATTTTGTATTATCCTTCATTCTTTTAATGTTATTCATTGTTCACAATTAAGAACTGAGTTAATTATTTTGTCTTTTAATTTTCACAGTATAGTTTTGTATAATTAAGACTTTCATTGTTGCTATATGTAGATTTTTGTTCACTTCCTTTACCGCCTTTGCTCTTTTTTCTTCCAAATGGGGTTTATTTTTATTTTACAGGTTCCATAATATTCATTATAAATGTAATATAGTAGTAGTGAAATCCTTTTATATTTTTTGGAAAGTTTTATAAGCCCTTCAGTTCTGATTAATTAATTATATGAGAATGGTTTTGAGTGGTTGTGTTTGTCACTATACTGTGATGGTGTGAATAATTCACTTGTTGAGATGAGACATTTATATCCCTGAAACTTTTCCATTGTAGATCAGTGTTATATGAAGTCACAAAGTGTTGCAAAATGTTTTGATGTTTCATCTCCCTTAATGTTGTGCTTTTCTGCAGCTCTATTTTGTATGCATCTCCAAAAAACTAACAAAAATAAAAATTCCCTACAAAATCTAATAAATCTAATTCTATTAAAATGGGGAGAAAAATGAATAGAAGCCTCTCTGAGAAATACCAAAAGATAGACAACAAGAACATGAAAAAATGCTCATAATCAATTATCATTATGAAAATCCAAATCAATATATCAATTAAATATCTCACACCAGTAAAAATGGCAGATATCAAAAATCCTGGGGCAATCTTTATGGGATAGGATGTGGTAAAAAAAGGTATATATATATATATATAAAATATTTATTGGTAAAATATATATTTTATATATAAAATACGATATACCACTCCTTGGGATATACCCTAGGAACACAAAAACACAATACAAAAATGCCTTCTGCACACCTATGTTCATTGCAACACTATTTACAATAGCCAGAATCTGGAAACAACCCAGATGCCTGACAAGAAATGAGTGGCTAAAGAAACTGTGGTAGATATACACAATGGAATACTATGCAGCCAACAGGAAAGATGAAATCATGAAATTTTCCAATACATTGCTCATGGAAACTATTATGCTGAGTGAAATTAGAGGGAGATAGACATAGAATATTCTCATTTATGGGTTTTAAGAAAAAAAGACATTATTATAATAATACACAGAGACAATATAGATGAGGACTGAATTGACTGGCTCAAATATGAAGCTAACCATAAAGGGTGGTGAGAGAAATTAGAGAAATAACTACACTAACAATCATCATAACAATGTTACTAAGTGAAAGTAGAATGCCTATTTTGAATATAGGAAGAATTTGAGGAGGAGCAAGATGGGAATATTGGTGCCGGGAATGTTACACAGGTGAAGGGGGCTGCTCTTTATATGACCAGGGTCCAACTGCAAACATGTTTGTAATTTTAAAATTATTTTAAATAAATTAATTTAAAAAAGCTTCTACAAAAGAATGTATGCCACACTATTAACACAGCAACTCAGCTAAGAGTTGAATTCAACCTAGATATCTAACAACAGGTGAATGGATTATGAAGATGCAGTACACACACACACACACACACACACACACACAATGAAGTACTATATAGCATAAGGAATGATTCCATCGCGCAATTCTCTCCAACATGGATAGAACCGGAAGATATTATGTTAAATGAAATAAGCCAGAAGAAGAATAAATGCAAGCTAATTACACTTGTATGTGGTATTTAGAATAACTTCATGAATAAATGCAATGACTTAAATGGGGGTTGTCAAGAACACCCTACACCCAAGAATATAGTGAATAGAAGGGAAAACAATTTAGTGTGTGTGTGTGGGGGGGGAGACAATGTTAAATGATGGAAGAGAGGGACAAAGGAATCTCAGGTTCATGTTAGTGTAAGTGTTAAGAAAAATAAAACTAGACATACAAACCAGAATCAATCTCATGAAATCATGAGACTCAAACTTTTACAATCAAACTTAAAAATATGTCTTTTATGGGGTCAGAGAGGTGGCGCTAGAGGTAAGATGTCTACCTTGCAAGTGCTAGCCAAGGAAGAACCACGGTTCAATCCCCCAGAGTCCCATATGGTCCCCCCAAGCCAGGGGCGATTTCTGAGTGCTTAACCAGGAGTACCCCTGAACATCAAACCAGTGTGGCCCAAAATAAAGAACCAAAAAATATATGTATGTATGTATGTATGTATCTCTTTTGTGTTGGCAGGCTGAGGCAGGGGTGGTAACATCTGGTAAAATTGGTATAGTGTGGGGCCCGGGAGATAGCATGGAGGTAAGGCGTTTGCCTTTCATGCAAAAGGTCATCGGTTCGAATCCCGGTGCCCCATATGGTCCCCCGTGCCTGCCAGGAGCAATTTCTGAGCATGGAGCCAGGAGTAACCCCTGAGCACTGCCAGGTGTGACCCAAAAACCACACACACACAAAAAAAAATTGGTATAGTGAGTAGTGAGGTTAACACTGTTGATTAGATTTTTTTCTGAAACATTGTATGTCTAAAATATATATAATAATATATTATTAATAAATAACAAGGATTTAAATGCAAACACATTAAAAAGCTTTTAATGGGACCAGAAAGTTAGCATGAAGGTAGTGCATTTGCCTTGCATGCAGAAGGGCAGGGGTTTGAATCTCATCAACCCATATGGTCCCCTGAGCCTGCCAGTGGAGATTTCTGAACATAGAGCCTAGAGTAACCCCTGAGCACAGCTGGGTGTGACAACCTCCCAAAAAAAGCTTTTAATATTTAATATTTCATCTTTTTCTGCCAATATAAGATAAAATAATATCAAAACTATAGATCTATGCTGGCTAAATGTAGGGATGTAATGAAGTTAAGTTTATTGGTATGTTAAAAATTTCCTTTTCCCAAAATATTTTATATGCCCATTTCGCTGATAATAAATATTTTTATTCTTAGTAAGCAATTCTTTAACTATATGTGGAAAATGTAACATAATTAGTCAAAAAGTTTACATTCATTATAATGAATGTGTATAAATATATATGTTAATCTGATTCAAGACTTTTCTAGATTGTAAAAGAGAACATATTAGATTTTTGTTTCTGCTCAAAGTAATAAAACAAAGGAAAAACATTTCTGATTTACGTGTGAATTGATTTTTTTACAATCACTCTGAAAATATAGCATTTAATTAGAATTATTAACATTATCTGAAGTTTATCCAAATGTATGAATACAGTTCCACCGAATGCCTAATGAATAAGAAATTGTTATGTTAGGGCTCAGAAAATATATTTTAGAAAGCTTCTGTGATTCTGATATACATTTTGGATTGGGAAACACTATTGAGATAGTCCTTAAAATAAAGTCTAGTCTTCTAAATATTTACTGGAAAGATTTCCAGAAAATATGTTGTGAGGGGATGTAGTATCACAAAAATAAGTTCATGAATAGTTTTATTATAGAAAATAATCTGTCACCATTATTGCAGCTTTAGATAAGATAGAGGAGTCTATTGAAAGAATATACTTATCAAATACTGTATTCACAGTTTCTCAACTCATATGTTTGGTGTTTGGGTATCATTCTGTCTTAAATTAAACATCCTTAAAATGAATAAATAATACAGTTTGTACATATTTTAAAATGTGGGTAGCATATGATAGATATGAAGTTCTTTAATTTCTAACTTTCAAAATATTTAATGCATATTAAATGTTTTAAACATACAATATTAAAATATTCAAAATATATCAAGCATCTTTATAAATTTTCATAAGAAATTCATTAGCTATAAGATCATTTGGTCTAATAATAAATTTCACGAGAAAAGTAACATAGAATCAAATATCATCCTCAATTTTTCAAATCCTCATTTTTTTCTTCAATGTGTGAATCACAAACAGTTTTCCAGTGAACAAATAATGTTCTTGTTTTTAAATTATTTGTACTCCTTTTGACAAAATAAATAGCGCAAATATAGGTTTTAATTATGTTAATAGTGTTTTATATGAATGTTAATAATGCTAATAAATACACTTACATTAAACTAAATTTACCTTTAACAAAATTATATAACTCCTTAGGCATAGATATAAAATAATTAAAGTAGTCATCATGGAGTTTGTAATGTATAAGAAGCTCCAAAGTTTATTTAACCTATAATCTTCTTTCCAAAGAAAATTTATTAAGCGCAGTAAGTTTTTATCTTCTTTAAGCAGAAACTCCTAGAACTAAAACCAAGAAAATAATCTTTCTAGATTATTCTAGCAGTCTTTAGGAACTGGCAGTTACTGTTTTAATTTACCAGATTTTGTGGGGTAGATCCATAATTAACATAATGATTTTAATGCATTTTGGAGCTAGCAAATAAACCAAAGTTCAAATACTGATTGTTAACTTTTTTCGTACACAAGTCTCAATTCCAAAGTCATCTCTCTACTGTAAGTTTTCTATTTAATGTTCTATTGTTATTAAAACAAGATGTTCATGGTAGTATTGATGCTTATTTCTTTGGTGTACAAAATTACCTTATTTCCTCTTAACTTTTTTTATGTCGCTTTTAGTGTGCAGTTTTCTTAACCAACCTCAAATCTTACTTAGCACTCTTGGTAACTTTATTTCTGCTCTGTGTCTATGGATTTTTTTTTGTAGAATACTTTCCATTTCTTTTCTTTTTTATTTATATACTTCAGAGGACTTGGATTATTGTTACTTAACTATACACCTTCTAATTCCTTCCAAGATATAGGAAAAGTCAATATTTCAATTTTACTTTTAGCATAAATACTCAAAACCCCAACTCTAAAGTAGACATGTTACATACTGTTGTGATTATTTTTAAAAGTTGTTTGAGAGCTTAGTATTCATTGAATAATAGTTATTTCAGAGTACTAGAAATAACATGACAAAATTACATATTTCTATAAAAAGTCTCCATATAGTGATGAGTATGAAAATAAATAAAATGTTCTCTATATAGTCTAATGTAATAGACAAAGTATATCTGTCGAAATAAACAGTGAGTTTAGGAAAAGATAAAAATAAGAATTAGAGACGGGGTTAAGGTAACTTGGGGAAAAATAAATGGGATATAAAAATAAAAATGCCAAAAATGTAGCTTTGAGGGACTAGTAAATAATCCATGTTGATTAATAGTAGTGGATGATTTTAAAATATTTACAAAGGGTCTACATATCTACCAGGACATAATATTTTATTGATGTTATGTCTCAATGGGAAAGGAAACAGTCAAAATGCATACACTTGTGTTTATTATTTCAGGATCAAAGTTTTCTCCAATTTTAACCATCTTGAACTTCTATTTTTAAGGCATTCTCTTTGGGTCTTAAAAATCTCCACTTTGATGGAATTCCTCCTTGGAGGAATCATTCTTTAAATAAATAAGATGATCACAGAAACAGACAGTCTTACAAACAAGTGACTTATGAGTTTGGAATAGGGTATTGCTACATAAATTATACAATATGCTACTTATAATCAAGAACTTATAGATATTTATAATTTTCTATTAAGTAATTGTTAAGGACAATATTTGTCTTATTTCCTGTGCTTGGAATCAAGTGAAGGATGAGAGACTTTACTGGTCGAAGGAAACTATTTTTACTGATTGGCATTGTTGACCTTGTTGCTGAGCAGCATATCTAGTGAGTATAGGAATTATATGAAAATAACTGCTTTGTTAGGTCTCTACATTAATATCTAATAAATTGGATGAGTTCAATTTTTGATCTAAGATATCAAAAAAGTTCTTATTAAGTTGCAGTGTCTTGGGGAGATCTCATAGGGAGCATGAGTTGGTCAGTGGAGGTAGGTTTAAGAGGAGGTTATAAAAAAGTACGTCTTGGAGAAATTATTTCTGTTGTGGGATTGAATAATTGATTATGCAGATAGCATAAAAGTGACTTTGTTCACTAAGTATCTAATAAATGTTTCTAGTTATGACATATAGTATTTATTTATGCAGCATCCTTTTACTTAACAAGTCCATTCTCTGAATTCTTAATCTTCTACTTCCTAATATACATATATATAGTTATAGATATACATATATATATAAAACTTAATTATTTAAGTTCTTTGAGTGATAACTTACTTTAACTAGATTATCTGGAATGTTATTCTTTTCTCTTATTTAAAAACTTCTCTGTATCCTTCATTCTCCCTCTGTCCCCTTTCCTTCTTTACTGTCTTTAACATTATCCTTGCGTCATAACATTTTATATAATAATTAGATAAATTTTATTTGAATTATAAATTAAATACATTATAAAAGGTAAATAAATGAATATTTTTTAATTTTCCTACTTTTGAAATTATTTTTGCATTGTGGAAGTTGTGCGTTTTTCTGGCCAGAGATAAGAAAATCGTGGTATAAAGGGTTGAGTTGATAGTATTAGGAACTCAACCTAGTCCCTGTTATATACAAGACAGAGACCGACCACCTGAATCAATTCTCAGTTCTGTTTGTACCATTCCTTAAAGAGTTTTGAAAGTCATGGTGAATATTTTATTCTGAATTGATTCTGCCTCAATCCTTAAATATGTTTACAAAGCATTATCACAAATAAAATATCTAAATTTGATTTAAATTTTATATGTATTTCTCCCATCTAATTATCAAAGTGTTTACTACATATGCAAATTAATTTTAAGTAGTTAACTGTTATTAATAAACCCCACATTCCTCTCTGTTTAGAAAACAGTTAAAATTTTTCTTGTAGGTAATATTTTTTAGCAATCATAACATTTGCTTGCACTTATTGGCACTCATTTTTCTATTTTATGTTCATGTTCAATATGACTTTCTCATATATTTGCAATAAAATTGTGTCATGCTCATTGTTTTTACTTTAGGGCTCTGTATGCAAAACTAAAAGAAATGAATAAATTGAAAGACTATTTCTATTGTAGAATAAAACCCACAAAATTTTTGTATTCAGCATATGGACAAGACGATATTTTTATTTTATTTTTCAATTGGAACTATAACAGGTGGTTCTGAGGACATATTCCTGGCAGCTTAGAAGAACACATTCAATTTGAGAGATCTAACTCTATCGCTCTGACAGCTGATCATTTTTATTTATAGATTTGGGGGTTCACACCTGGTGATGGTCAGGAGGTTCTCCAGGATTTGCACTCAAAATCCATCCTTGCAGTCTTCAAGTACCATATAGGATTTGGGGGATCAAATCCTGGTCAGTCATGTGCAAGGCAACCCTACCCACTAAGTCTAAGTAAATACTAAGTTTCCAGGTTTCTGAACATATTTAATTAAAGGAGTTTGGTTTGGGGGAGTTGTTTGTTTGTTTGTTTGTTTTTAGGGTCACATGTTCTATGCTCAGAAATCGCTCCTGGCAGGCTTGGGGGACCATATGAGATGCCGGAATTTGAACCACCGTAATTCTGCATGCAAGACTAATGCCCTACCTCCATGTTATTTTCTGCAAGCCAATATTTATAAATAAAGGTTTTAACTTTGAAAAAATATTTGAAACATTATTTTTACATATATGTATTTATCTGCATTTCTTTTTCAGTGGGAAGTGATGTGACAAAGTTTTGAATAATACAAATGCTTATAGATTTTTAGAGAGCTCACTTAAAGAAATTGGGCCACATCCAGAGATTTTCCGATGTTTCTCCTGCCTCTGTACCTAGTAATTTCTCCAGAAGGTTCTTAAAGGCCATATAGGATGCCAGGAATTGAACCAAGTTTGACTGTGAGAATGATGAGCTCCCAACTCAATGAACTAGCCCAACAGATCTAGGGGTATAATTGGATCACTTATTTGGTAGTGGGTTGTTCCAACTCTTTGATATTGTAAGAAGTGTAATGAATGTTGGTTTGCAAGAATATCTTTTATTTGATGGGGATTTAGTTTGTTTATTTTTGTTTTGTTTTCAATACCTAGGAGTGAAATTTCTGGTAAATTTAGTAGCTACATGGTTAGTTTTTTTATTTACTACAGAATATGTGCACTCTCACCAGAAGACCATGTGTGCCACTTTTTATCTACATCACTATCAGAATTGGCCTTTCAGAATTAGAGAGATAGTACAATGGGTTAGGCTCTTTCATGTGTTGGTCTATCTAGGTTTAATTTCCAGGATTTGATATGATCTCCAGTGCCCACTAGGAGTGACCTTTGAGCACAGGGCCAAGAATAAGATCTGAGCACTGCCTGATGTGGTCAAAACAAAAACTATTTTTTTAAGTTTTTTTTTAGCAAGGACTTTTCACTACTACAAAATTATATTCATTGTTGCTTGTATTTATACTTCACTGATACTCAGAATACTTCACTGATACTAAGCTTTTATTTCATAAAATTCTTGTGGGCCATCTGTATATAATCTGTGGAGACATATCTTTCAGCTTTTCTCCCATTTGGTGTTTTTTATTCTTTTATTTATTTTTTTTTACTTGTAGACTTGTTGAGATTTTTTTAGTAGATGTCAGCCTTGTCAGTTGCATAAGTGCAGATAGTTTTCTCCCCATTCAGAAGGTTGTCATATTAAAAGCAATAACTATAGATGATATCATGGGGCAAAAGTTTTTTAGTTTAATATAATCTTATTTGCTTAGGTTTTAGTTTTTATTTTTACAAATAAAATTTTAATCATTAAAGTCACCACTAAACATAAAACAGTAGGAGGTTTTTCTGTGTCTTGTTTTTTTATATATTTTATAAATGTGGATCTAACATATAAACACTAATCTATTTTGTTAAGTTTTGTTACCTGGTGTAAGATAATGGTCCAGTTTCATTCAAAACATTCAGGCCTCTGATTATTTTCTTGAAAATTTGATCATAAACCAATTTTCCATATATATGAAAATTTACCCCTGGGTTCCCAATTCTATTTTTTATCTATTTCTTTGTTTGCTTCTGTTTCAAAACTGTTCTAATTATTATACACTGTTCTAATTATTATAATTTTATCATACAGCTAAAAGTAGGCAATGTGATATCTCTTATTTTTTCTCTACTAGAAGGTGAGAGAATACTGAAAGACTAATTTGTTGGTGTCAACTTCTCTAGATCCCACAATATAAGATAATTCAGGCTACAGGCACCATCTATGTCACCTTTGTGACATTCCATACTCATAATTCTCTTTAGGCCCCGATACCTAGTCTCGACCCACCTCTTCTCCTTTTCTCCATATCAATACATTTCTAATTTAATCTTTTCTCCAAAAGTCCACGTTTAGAGCGGTCAGGAATATGAGCCAAAGCTTATGCAAGGCACTCAATTCAATCATTAGCATAACATGCCCCTGAGCACCATCAGGTAATACTAGTCCTTAGGAAAAGCCAGAGGAATCCATATAAGAATAGCAACATAATAACTGCATGATAGTTTCATGTCACGTTTTTTAGGAGAATTGCATCCCTTAATTCAAGAACTAGATATCCATGTCATTTTAATGGTATCTATGAAACAACGTAAAATCACAGATTGAAATTAACCAATCTAATCTTAGCCTCCAGTAAACATTAAACCTACTTATAGTGTGAAAATACTGCATGATTTCTACAACAGAAAAAGATCCTAGTATTTTTAAACCTTTAGGACATTTTTTAGAAGAAAATGTCTAGATCAAAATACTTTTAGATCAAAATTTTAATTAATTACTTAAAGTCAATTTTTGTCCATTGATTTATTACAAATTGTTTCCTAATTTTCTATAATTGTAAATATACCTTATAAAGTATATGTAAAATACTTTATAAAAATACACTTTTCGGGGGAAAATGTTATTTAATGCTAACCTTGGGACTCTACCCTCTTTACATGGACAAAAAAAAAAGCAGTCCTTATTACACTCAAGGTAACTACCATCTTCCTGTATCTTTGCAGCACAACTTTTTATCACAGAGAACACTGTCAACTACTCTGAAAAACACTATTTTATATCTTAGAAACTGAATATAGGGGAGAGAAGGAAAATTAGACCATACTAAATTTTATTTTTATATTAATAAACATATTGGAGATATGAATTTTTTCCTTTTTATATACTTTTATTTATTTTTATTATCTTTATTTAAACACCATGATTACAAATATGATTGTAGTTGTATGATTTCTGTCATGTAAAGAACACCCCCCTTAACCAGTGCAACATTCCCACCACCAATGACCCAAATCTCCCTCCTCCCCACCCCACCCACACCTGTACTCGAGACAGGCTTTCTACTTCCCTCATTTATTCACATTGTTAGGATAATTCTCATTGTAGTTATTTCTTTAACAGCACTCATCTTTCTTTGTGGTGAGCTTCATGTTGTGAGCTGCACCTTCCAGCCCTCATCTCTTTTATCTCTGAGAATTATTGCAAAAATATCTTTCATTTTTTTTAAGACCCATAGACGAGCGAGACTATTCTGCAAATGAGAATTTTTATCATGTTTTAAATTTATTTTTGATCATAATTACTTTAAAGACATTCACTATCTGGAGTTTTAAAGTTATATCGGAGGGGCAGAGGGAGAAGAAGGACATTGGTGAAGGGAATGTTGCACTGCTGAAGGGGTGTTCTTTGTCTGACTGAAACCCAACAGCAGTTATGTCTATAGAGAAGGTACTTAAATAAAGATATTATTAAGAAATAAAGTTATGTCAGGGCTCTAGGATATGTGTTAGTGGAAAAGTACCTGCTTCAGAAATTTGAGACTGTGATTTTGATGCCCAGCTGTACCCCCCCCACACACACACGTACACACGGACACACACACACACACACACACACACACACACACACACACAGCTATACAGTTTATTTAACCAAGAGTGCATGGCCACAACTAAGGTGTATAAACCCAGGAAAATACTATAACCAAGTATTTAAGTTCTGCAATCATGTGTGAAACTTTCCATCAGCACAGTAGCAACAAATGTAAGAAATGAGGAAACAACAGATAAATAAAACTCGGTAGTATAAAGTATAGGACAATATTTCCAAAATAGGTAGAGAAATGTAAATTAATTTAGTTAAAGCATTTAAGACCATTTCCTCCCACTTTTCCCCCTAATAATATTTATTCAGGGGTCAGAACAAGAGCACAGCCATAGGGTGTTTGCCTTCCATGCTGCTGCCCAGCACAGACCTGGGTTCAAACTCCGGCAATCCCCGAGACAGGAGCAATTTCTGAACGCATAGCAGGAGTAACTCTTGAGTGTTACTGAGTGTTGCCCAAAAACCAAAAATAAGTACAATAATAAAAATAATATTTATTCAGCATTTTTATACCTTGGGACCATGAACCTGAATTACATACCAGTGCAACATTCCCACCACCAATGTCCCAAATCTCCCTCCTCCCCACCCCACCCACACCAGGACATCTGGTTTTAATACTATTTCCTTAAAAAGAGTTGCTAAACTCCGCTATGCTGGTCTTCTCTATACAGCATAAATACCAAGTTCAGTAAGTTATTGTGCATTTGTAGAGTGTGGAAATACCATTTTTGCTATTATGCTAAACAGAGAAATAAATGCATACCATTACTAAAGTTTTATAATTATATAGACATTGAGATGTATTTATACATGTATCCATGTAGGGGATGCTTTAATTATTAGATTTATATAGAGGATAGTACAAGAATGTTTGCATGGACTTGAAAATTAGGCATATACAAAAAACAATTTATTGAACTAAGTTTTAATTAAAGATGCTGAACTAAAAACAATATGGCAATAAAGTTTAGGATGGAAGAGGGAAAAAGTACACTGAAAAAGACATTTCTAGAATCATAAAGTCTGACTATAAGAAGAGGTAAAAAGGAAATAAAATAAATGATAATGTTTTGAACTCAAAATAACCACATATTTTAGCATTTTTATGTTTTTATACAGTTCTCTTGATGAATGTTTTTAGTCTCCTATTTATCTGTTTAAATTTGTGTACCCAAACTATAAAATATTCCAGAAAAAAAGGAAAGTTCTGTTGTGTATATTTAAATATGTAGAATGAACTCTTAAAAATGATATATTCAAAGGAAAATTCAATGCCAAGAAAAGAAAAAAAAATCTAGTGGTTTAGGACATCTGGTTATATTTATCAATTCCTGAAGTTCCTTTGTGTGCCTGATTTGCCTGAGTGTTTAGTTGGATAGTTAGATAATAGCACAAAAGCAATAAATGAGAGAGAAAAATACTTAATAAAGTGTATTGGTGCCAGAATATATGACTATGTTTGTATAATCTAGTATGAAAGCATGATGGCATGTAAATTAAATAGTGTGAAAAGGGGGAATTCTAAAAAGTATTACTGATGAAAAATAAAGGAAATATTTATATATGAATCCAGTTTATATTTTAAAATAGTCATTCATTATAGCAATCACTAAAAATCACCCATTATTAAAGCAAATTGTCTTTCTGTCTACAAAGCACTTTCTATTATAATCATGAAACATAATATTTATACTTGCAGCTTGCTTTTTATTAAATATCTATAAAACATCCTGAAATTATTATAAAGTTCTCTATCAATGAAGAAAGGAGGAGGAATTAAAACATTTGCTTATTTTTTAGCTATTCATGATAGATTTTACTAAATGAAATTTACTTAGAATGACATTGTGATGTTGAAAGTAAGAGGAAGTAAGGGAAAATAAGAGTAAGTTCAAGAGAGAATATTGCTTCTCCAAGTAGAAAAATGAAGAGAGATAAATTTTTTCAAGGGAAAATCAGGGTGTGAAAGAGCAAGTCTTATAATCACTTTTTTTCATAGGCAGATCAAACATTGGAGAAATTAGAAAAAAATTTTATTGGCCTAAGAGATACAGGGTGTCTCAACCCATGAAGCATACTGGCAAAAGACCAACAACAAGGTCCATGCATATTGGTTTTCCCATCCAAATGTTTCTCTTTATGGTCCCAGAAAATGTTTTGCTCAATCGATGTTGACAAAGTTAGT
>PVKC010020622.1:0-18534 GCA_004027635.1 Crocidura indochinensis
TCTGGGCCCAGCTCTGGCCCCTGCTGTTTGTGAATGCATAGGGGGTGGAGCTGCCCTCCACCCCAAATCCTCTCCCAGGGCCCAGCTTACCTGAGGTGCTCGTGAAGAGCCCCTCTGGCGTGGGGGAATCTGGCCCCCCAGACTAATGAGTAGTCCGGGGGGTCCTCGGGCTAGCCGTCCATCCCAGTGCACCACCCCACATGCCAGTACAAGGGGAAGAGAACTGGCTTGGCTTCACTCATTTCTATCAGACTTGGTTGCTGTCCACTAGTTTACAATGTATATCAGAGAATGACACTAAAATGGCCTTGAACCAACATATCCTTTAACAACAGCTTTTCCTAAACAAATTCGTATGAAATATGATGAGTCTGTTGTGTCGCATCCTAAAGAGTCCCTCGTTGAAGTAGGAGTCTCCTTGAAACTGGAGAAAATTCTTTATTGGGGGGGGGTTGTAAACTCACTTGAGCCCCAGCACCACACATATCTTTTAAACAGGTTTAGTTTATGGCCCAAACCCTCCACTTCTTTTCAACTGTGTTATGATTTGAAAATCATATTGCCTTTACTCGCATTGCCATTAATGTACAAGGAGACAGGTAGATAATGGGGGAAGCACAGGGGAGGTGCTTAATATATTCCCTTTACAATTACAATCTTTACAATCTTCTTAAGATAGTAGAGTACAACAGGAAGGCTATGCTAAGTGATGTGAATTCCTACTAGAGGTTTCCCTTGGAGACAAAATAACCTTTGAAATTCTGTCACAGAAGCAGCAGGATTTTTCTTTTCCTCAATTCTTGACCTAGAATCTTTAGTGATGCCTTTTCTTCTCAGGTAAAAATGCATCTAAATGATTCTCTTCTACTCTCTGAGTTTGCTTAATCCTAGGATCAACAAAGCAGATGAATGGCATGTGTGTTTGTTTGTGTGTGTTAGCCTGCCTGTCATTCACTCATCAGTATTCAGAAACTCCAGACAGGAAAGGATTAGGCTGGTTTCTGTCCCTATTTTTTGGTTTTTGGGCCACACCCAGTGACGCTCAGGGGTTACTCCTGGCTATGAGCTCAGAAGTCGCTCCTGGCTGGCACAGGGGACCATATGGGAACCGGGGGATCGAACCGTGGTCTGTCCTAGGCAAGGCAGCAGGCACCTTACCTCCTGCGCCACCTCCCGGCTCCTTCTGTCCCTATTTTTAAATAAATTTATTTAAAGAAAATGTATAATAGTTGACATAACAGATTATAATACATTTGTTTCTGGATGACAGAAAGTGATTTTATCAAAAATATAAAGAAAGTAGGAGATCCTAAAACCCATAGATCAGTGATATTATTCTTTTTTTCTCTCTCTCTGTCTTATTTTACTCAGAATAATAGATTACATGTACATCTATGTGCAGGAAAATTTTATGACTTCATCTCTCCTGATGGGTGCATAATATTTCATTGTGTATATGTACAATTTTTACCCATTCTTCTGTTGAAGGGCATCTTGGTTGTTTACAGAGTCTGACTATTGTAAGTAATGCTGCAAAGAATATAGATGTGAGGAAGGGATTTTTGAATTGTGTTTTTGTTCCTAGGGTATATCCCTAGGAGTGGTATAGCTGTGTCATATGGGAGCTCAATTTCCAGTTTTTTGAGGAATCTACATATTGTTTTCCATAAAGGCTGAACTAGATGGCACTCACACCACCAGTGAGTGAGAGTTTCTTTCTCTCCACATCCCTGCCAGAACTGATTGCTCTTAGTATTTGATATGTGCCAGTCTCTTTGGTGTGAGATAGAACCTCGTTGTTTTGATTTGCATGTCTCTGATGATTAGTGATGTGGAACACTTTTTCATGTGTCTTTTGGCCATTTGTCTTTCTTCTTTGAGGAAGTGTCTGTTCATTTCTTCTCCCCATTTTTGATGGGTTTAGATGATTTTTATATGTTAAGTCCTGTTAGTACCCTGTATATTTTGGATATTAGTCCCTTATCTGATGTGTATTGGGTAAATATTGGGTACTAAACACTCCTGTTCAACATAGTATTAAACATACTCGCCCTAGCAATTAGGCAAAAAAAGATATCAAGAGCATCTAGATAGGAAAGGAAAAAGTCAAACTTTCACTTTTTCCAGATGGCATGATACTATATTTAGAAAACCCTAAAGACTCTGCCAAAAAGCTTCTAGAAACAATAAATACATATATCAAAGTGGCAGGCTACAAATTAACACACAAAAGTCAATGACCTTCTTATAAACTAATAATGATAGAGAAGAAATGGACATCAGAACAACAACAAGACAGTCCCAGTCATATTAGTACCACACAAACTCATATATGTTGAAGTCAACATATCTAAAGAGGTGACAGACCTATACAAAGAAAACTACAAAAGCCTGCTTCAAGAAATAATTATCCCTTCTTTATTTTTATCACATTGTTATGCTCTGTCTAAAGATATTTTAGCAGCTGGAAACTTCATATTAACCATTGTCTAACTTGAGTATTTCTCCTTAGATTTTCTCCTCTACATTCTATACTTTTAGCAACATTGCATTTTCTGTACATTAAATATTTCTAATTGGGATTCTAATACATTCATTTTTCTCTATTCCTGTTTTTATTCAGCTATATCTGTTTGCTCATTCATTATTGTCTAAATGGATTCTTTTGATGGTCACTTATTAAATTGACTTTATCTCAGAAGTTTGCAAGCTTTACAGGAAAAACAACCACATCGTATCCCACTGAAAATAAGCCTATTTAATCAACTTTCTTTAAGCAAACAAGCAGAGAAAAACCCACTTCTGACCCGGTTGTAGCAGAGGCAATAACCTAGCTCAATTAGAATTTTTCCTGTCCTTCACTCCATCCATCACCTGTATACTCTCCTTCCCAAATCCAACACACACTCAGGCCAGGCCATGGGAAGCCAGTTATTTTGTAATTAACTAGTCTAATATGAACTGAACCCCCTTTAATACATAGAGTAAAATTAAAGCTGGGATTCTATTTTTAGACGTATTTCCACATCAAAGTTAAATATGTAATTTAAAATTACGTTGCATCTCAATTAAAAATTAACATCCTTTGGAAAAATACAGGGCATGTGGGAGCTTATAGTTCTGAATAGTGCATGTTAAATATAAGTAATTACAGCAATTTGAGTTATATGCTGGGTATTAGGATGAGGTTTTCTTGAGAAAAACTAACTAGTCGAGGCTCATTTTTTCATTTATTTTTTTCTGCATTAAATTGAACTAGAAAAAGAGATAGATAAATAATGATAGCTATTTTAAGTACGGTTTGTATAATATGCAAATTATCATTTCCTACTGGATAGCTAAATACCTTTATATCTATTATTGTGCAACCATCACCACAAGAATTTTTGGAAATTTATTGTCACTTTAATAAGAAATACCACACCCTTATTAAATTCCCATTCTAATAATTCAGTCCCGAACAATCTTTATTTTCTACATAAACCTGCTTGTTTGGGACACTTCATATTCATGGAATCATAATAAAGAATATTCTTGACATACTGATTCTGTCATTTAGCATGATTTAAAATTCATTTACATTGTAGCATGCACTATCCATTCATTTATAATTTTCATATCTCATTCAATGGCATGGCCTTGACACTTTTATCCATTGAAGACTTGATGAATAAGTACTTCATTGTTTCTTGAATATCAGTATCTATTGGAAAGTCTGCGTATTGCTATGTCATTGATTTATTCTTGTTAATATCTAGGGCTAAGCATATAAAGATACTTAACAAAAGAAAAAAACTGTTTTCTGGGGGAGATTTTTTATCATGTTACATGCATGAAGAATGTAAAATGCACATGGAGGTACATACAATATGTGGACTTTCAAAATTTCATCTTCCCATAAGCCATGTGTGAGTTTTTTTTTATTTTTTTCACATCCTAGAATAGTCCTTATACATCTATTTTGTCACTGCCCCATAGTAGATATAAAAGCATCTTTTTGCAAGATCTAATTCCTGTTTGTGCATGATTTACCAATAAAACAGCATCCCATCTAGCTTGAGAAAGATGCTACAAAAATTAGACAAAATCAAAGGATCTTAAAATCAGAAAAAAATGTATCTTATTGTGGTCTTATATTACAATTATCTGATGACAAATGAATTGAATATTTTTCTTGTCCTTACTGACAATTAGTATAGTCTATTTGGAATCCTGTTAAAAGTGCTAACAACATTAGTACAGAAGTATAATTTAGTTGCACATCTGTATTGTATTTCTGTCTGATGAATATTTACATTTAACTCTTAACATTATTTTTTAGTTTTATGTTTTAGAACTGTTTTTGTAAGAGATACACATGGTTTATAACATGTAAAATATAATTTTTTATAAATTGTTCCTTGACAATAGTCTTTAGATTTTAAAAGAATTCAACTATCAATACTTAGTTTTTAATATAATATGAATTTTCTACTTGTATTCCTTGCCTGCTCAATGGTTTCAAAACCATTTTCAGGAAAATAAATTAGATCTTCATTGAATTGCATTGGCACATAGTACAGATTTATTGAAATTTAATTTTCACGTAATGTGTATATTTAGAATAGATGATACAGTGAATTATGATATGAATTCATATATATATGAATATATATCAAATAATGACAAAAATAAGATAGACTAAATTCTTCATCATCTCAAATAATTTATTTTCTAAAAGAAATATTTAACAGGGACAGTTCAGGGCAGAGCACATGCTATGATGAGCTGCAATGATCATGGAGCTTATCATGCAGCTCATGCAATGAGTAATTCTCTTTCCATAGTAATTTTATTGCCTTTGAATCAATACATAGAAATGGAATTGCTGATTTGTGTAGTAGTTCTTGAGAAGAAAATGAAAATCATAAAGGATTATGAATATGGCAAAAAATTCCATGAGATAACACATGACTTGCAGCTGGCACAGTCAACCACTTCAACAATCCTTAAGGATAAAGATAGAGTAAAAGAGGCAGTGAAAGCATCAACAGGCTTTAAAGCCATAATAAGTAGACAGTAGAAAGGCCTAATTCATGATATAGAGAAGTTACTGGCTATCTGGTTTGATGACCAGAAACAAAAAAGAATGCCAGTGAGCCTTTCAATAATTCAAGCCAAGGCACTAAATATCTTTGAGAATTGCAAGCACGCAGCGGTGAAGTATCAACTGAAATATTTACAGCAAGTAATGCATGGTTCCAATGGTTTTTCTCAAAGATTCAACCTGCATAATCAGAGTGTCAATGGTGAGGCAGCAAGTGCAGATGTAGAAGCAGCAGAAAAATTTGTTGACCGATTTGATAAAAATCATAGAGCAAGATGGCTACTGTCCAAAACAGATCTTCACTGTGAATGAAACTGGACTTTTTGGGAAGAAAATGCCTAAAAGATCCTATATACACAAAGAAGCTAAGACAATGCCTGGCATTAAGGCATTTAAGGATAGGGTCACATTGTTGATGGAAGGAAACGTTACCGGATTCAAGTTGAACCCTGTGCTTATCTATTGCTCTGAAAACCCACGAGCATTGAGCAGAGTCAGGAAAAACACACTGCCTGTTTTCTACCGAGCAAATAACAAGGCATAGATGACTTAAGCTTTATTTGAGGATTGGTTCACCCACTGCTTCATACCCTCAGTGAAGCACTATTGTCAAGAAAAGAGCATTCCTTTTTAAAATTATCCTTCTGCTTGACAATACTCCAGGACATCCCCAGTATCTTGATGACCTAGACCCAGATGTAAATATATCTACCTAAACACACAACTTCAGATTCAGGGTATTTAGACGAATTTGCTACTGGGCCACATGAATTGCTTCATTATTTTTGACTTTACCCCTATATAAGATTAGTAACTTGGAAATGTTTTACACTGTTCCTTTAAATTAATTGTTTTCTTTGATGTGTAATATATTTTAGGAGCTTTCCGCACCCAAAGTAGTAGCCTTGGGTTGCAGTAGTAAGGTAATTGCTGGTACATTCCTGTTCCTGGCAGCCCTGGTAAATCCCAGTGCTCATTCCACTCTCTTCAAAATTGGGAAGTTGAAACTTGGCCTCAGAGTTTGGGTGATGGGGATAATGCAAAACTACCTTTTATACCTATCAATGTTCCTGTTCTTAGGTACTTTATCCAAATGCTAGAATTTTCTGCCTGGAATCCTGAGCTAATTTGATGTTTTTAGGTGTATGTGGTTATTCCAAATGATATTTCTGGTAAGGGCTCTATAAATCCCTACGTTATATTTTCATTGGTGTCACTACTATGCATTATTGGTCTCACCATAATAAGGTGTAATCTATTCAGCTTTTAAAATTGTTTTCAAGATTGCTTTGGTTATGTTGTATATCTTGATATCGTAGTAGGCAGAACAACTGCCCACTACAAATATTATAATATTTTCATAACTTATTAATACATTACTTTAAATGCCAAAAAAAGAATTTTGTAGCATGATAATCTTAAATATTAGGAAATAGAGAGTACTCAGTATTATTTTTGGTGTGCTCAATAACATTAGCAGACCTTAGTAGAGGAAGGCAGGAAAGGGACTCAAATAAGAGATGTAATAATAAACCATAACTCAATGTGATGTGTCTGAATAAATTAAAGGATATAAAATATAGTTTTATTGTAGAGTATTCCAAAGGAACATTGTTTGACTTGCATTGATTAAGATAACAGTTTTATAATTTTATTATAAAAGCAATAAAAACTGATATTGAGGTGCTTTTTTATAACATAAAATAAACTTTATCTAATTTTTGTTTTCTTTTTAAATATAATATTTATTTTAATCATAGTGGCTTATATATTGACAATATTTTTTGGATTTTTAAAAATGTTTCCTTTTGTATTGTAGTTGTGTTCTCTTCCTTTATCCCTTATTCTCTCAAATTAATATTTATAGCCTCTAGAAGAACTCCCGCCCATTTTTTGCTTGTTTGATTTTTATCCCATTTGTTTTATTTTATTTTATTTTATTATTTTTCTTTGTTTCTCTTCTTCAAACAGAACCACATAACTTGAACCATCTTGTCCCATCTCTCAAATTGAGGGGGAAATAGTGGAGGGTACCAAGACCAAACAGTTGTATGATCACTAAGTGGTAATAAAAATGATCTGACTTAGGCACCAAACCCTAAGCCAGTTATGTCAGAATCGATTCCCAATCTACAACAAGCTAGACACGGAGGGGACCACTTATACTAGCAGCCCGAGGAGTAAGGCAAAGGGACAGAGGATGCATGCTGGGAATGGAGGTGGAGGAGGACAACTCTGGTGGTGGGAATTCCCTGATTCAATGTCAATATGTACCTAAAATAATACTCTAAAATATTTGTAATCCACATTGGTCAAAATAAAAATTATTATTAAAATAGATCATCAAAATTCATTTCTAATTAGTGCCACAGAAACTCAAATATATTGGAGCCAACTTAACTGTAAATCTTTTACAAAGAAGACTACAAACACCTGCTTCAAGAAATAGGAGAGGACACAAAGAAATGGAAACACATACGCTGCTCATGAATTGGCACAATTAATATCATTAGAATGGCAATACTCCCCTCAAAGCATTGTCCAGATTTAATGCAATCTCTAAAGATACCCATAACATTCTTCAAATAATTGGAACAAACACTCCTAAAATTCATTTGGAACAATAAACACCTATGAATAGCTAAAGCAATACTTGGGGAAAAGAATATGGGAGGCATTACTTTTCTAATTTTAAATTGTATTACAAAGCAATAGTTATTTAAAAAGCCTGTTATTGGAATAAAAACAGATTCTCATATCTGTGGAATAGACTTGAGTATTCAGAGAATGTTCCTCAGAAATACAATCAACTAATATTTGATAAAGGAGAAAGAAATCCAAAATGGAGAAAGTAAAGCCTCTTCAGCAAGTGGTGTTGGCAAAACTGGTTAGCCACTTGCAATAAATTGAACTCAGACCCCCTTCTAATAACATGCACAAAGGTCAAATCCAAATGTATTAAAGATCTTGATGTCAGGCCTTAAACATAAGTTATATAAAATAAAACACAGGTAAAACACTCCATGACTTTGAGATTAAAGACAACTTTAAGGAGGAAACAGCACTTTTCAAACAAGTGGAAGCAGAGTGCTATGTATGTATTCATTTCATGGAATTATTATGTTACTGACCCTATCCTGATCTGTGATTGTGCCCTACCCTAGGGTGTGACCTGGCATTCTGCCCCCACCCTAGGGCGGTACCTGATTCTGCTTTCACCATTAGGTGGTACCTGATTCTGGGGATAAAAACAAGCATCTTTGGAAGGCAGGAGACTTTTTCTTCCTGGCCTATTCCTAGACCTTTTGGGGGCTTCGGCCTCTTCACGGAATAAGGAGCTGTTTTCTTCGGAAACTTGACTGCCAGTTGGCTTTCTTCCCGCGGCCTTCACCTCAGAACCGTCGGTTGAACAGGGTGGCAGATGCGTGCTCCGAGCTGGAGGGGAAAGACCTCATCCTCCATACCTCCATCAATCAACCTCTTCAGGGGCTAAATAGCAACAGCAGAGATATACAGATGGGAATATATTAAGCTGAGAAACCTCTGCACCTCAAAGCAAATAGTTCCTAGAATACAAAAGCCACCCACAGAATGGGAGAAGCTATTCATCCAAAACCCATCTGATAAGGGACTAATATCTGAAATATAAAAGTTACTGACAGAACTTAACAAAAAAATCTATGTCCATCAAAAACTGGGCCGAACAAAAAACCAGAAAGGCCATCAAAGAAGAAAGACAAATCACAAAAGACACATGAAAAAATGCTACACATCACAAATGATCAGGGATCTCTGTGCTCCTTCTGGAGGGGCTGAAAGCAGTGTTTCTCAATTATTTTCTGTCACGCCCTCTAGGAAGAAGAAAACATTTTTCATGCTAACCCCCACAGGACTGTAAATAGCATCTTTATTAAAAAACTTTAACCTGCAAAACAAAAATATATAAAATAATTCCAGCTGATTTTTATACAGAGGTGCTGTCTGGATTAATGGCTACAATGGGCACGTTTGGCAATGCATAGCTTTTCGATGTGGGGTTTGAAGCAGGATACAGCAACTCTTAGCTCCAGAGACATAAACACGGGGCTTAGCTTGTTATGACAGTGTTTGCCGAGTTCAAATGTGCCCCCCTTTACGGAGTTCGCCCCCTGGGTGGTGTGCCCACTATTTGAGAAGCACTGGCTTTAATATCATATGGTACATAAGAGTTGCCAGGGATTTTACCAGGACTGGCTGTCTTACTTCCAGTCCTAGGATTTGGCATTTCTGGACTAAATTATTTAAAACTCTGCATTCTTGTCACTATTCTTTTTTTTTTATCACACTGGCAACACTCAGGGATTACTCCTGGCTCTGTGCTCAGGCATGGGGGACCATATGTAATGACGAGACTCGAACCACCCTGCATCCCGGGTAGACTGCAGGTAAGGCAAATGCCCTCCAGCTGTGCTATCTCTTGACTCCTCTTGTCACTATTCTATGAAACATACAGTGAAATGAAACTCACTGGCATATTGGAATAGAATCCCACTAGTGCTGTTAACTTGTTGCCCCCCCAAAATACAAAACTGGGCAAGGCTGAGAGATAGTACAGCAACCCACCAGAAGTTAACTCCAAGTAACCTCTGAGCATGTTGTTGTGATTAAAAAAAGATTTCTTTGTCATATAGCTTACAATTAAATTACAAACATTGATCCACTCATAATTTTGTCAGTCTTCCTATATTCCCCGAGAAAGTAAACAATAAAATTAACAAAATACTCTTTCTTGTTCATTCCATCCAATACAAATTGTTTCTTGGCCTCAGAAAATTGGACAATGGACTATAGAATGAAGTCATTCAAGTATTATACTGCCAGTTAACAGATTACCTGGTATTCTAAGATATGTGGGTGTTTCTGCTTTAGCCAACTCAGCATCGGAAAGGAAGCCCTTTAAGTCATTAGCAACTGTAGTTTAGGGTTTGATGGCTCTGTAGAAATAACTTTATTTAAGCATTTCTGTGTGCCCTGAAAACATAATGAAATAATGAATTGCAACTAGTAAAATGTCCAATGTTTCTGTGCTAGGCAGAGTAGAAAAAGGATGAAAAATCAGATCCATCAAAAGAAGGCAAGTAGAGCTGGGAGACTGCTCAAAGTGTAGAACATGCCTAGCATGCACAAAGGTCATAGGCTTGATTTTTAATATTCAGGCATGGCTTCCTGAGCACTGATGAAAGCTGCCATGTTGTCCCCAGCACTGCTGGCAGTGTCCTAAGAAAATAAATCACTGATGTGACAATCCTGGATTCCTGGCATCCAAGTTGATCACCAAGACTGACTGAGTGCAGAGCCAGAAGTAACTCTTGAGCACTGCTGGGTGAGGCTCAAAAACAAAACAAACAAAAAATTAAAATTCAGTCTGCTAAACTGTGGCAGGGAAAAGACTCGTGGGAAAAATTATTCTCTTATCCATTCCCTTTTCTGGGGTGAAGGGCAAGAGGAGAGGAATAAGACCCAATACAGACCTCCTCAATTTCTAAACCTACCTGTACAGAAACAACTTTCTCTTTCTCAAATTCTTCTCTGACTATCCGAAAGCAGTTGACGATATAATGAGTACATATTGGGGCCACACATGCACGCACACACAGAGAAGGAAGAGTTTTGTTGATGCATAAAATTCATCCATCAAATTCTTTTACCAAATAGTAATCTACCTGAAAATTAATCAAGCTGTATAGTAATCAAGCTCCAAAGGTCTAAATGGACTCAAATACCCCATTTGAAACAAATTGAAAACCTTCTTGAAGTATTCATGATTTGTCCGACTTCCTGAAACCCATGTCACCCTTTTTAAACAATGCACTCAGAATTAGTGTACACCTAGAGAAACTTTCCAAGTTAAATACTTTTTGGACATAAACCCGTTCAAAAGCATCAAGACACCAAAGATGTCCCTAGCAGACCATGCACACTGGTTTTGAGCACAGGTCCATCTTGCTTTGCAGGCTGCAGATGAATAGTGGACACCTGGCACATACACTTAAGGTCTGAGTCCCAGGAACTATTTATCTAATCTGGAGTGTTCTAAGGGGAAATGCTTTGGATATCTGAAGGCATTTTAGATTTTTTTCAAAAAGTTTAGCTTTACTTCATGCATCTCATTTTCTGTGGGGTCGACCCAACTCTGGATGAGTCTCATTTTGTCCAAAAAACTCAGTATATTTATTTCAAAGAAACACAGCTATTTTTTTGTTTTCTTGTTCTTCTGGGAACCTTTAGAACAGAGAATACTGAAATAGCTCTTGGCTTTGTTTCCTGAAAATTAATCGCCACACACCACCCCATTTATTTGCTTGCAACAACATTAGTACATCTTTTAAGTAATTGATATACCAACATATTCAAATTAGAAATGAAAGATGTTTTGAATGATGCAATTAGTTTAGATAGTGAAAAAATATATATTATATAAGAAAAGTTGCACTGTAAAATTAAAGAATACACTTTGGGGATGGATATATTGGTGGTATGAAGCACATAAGAAGCCTGAGTTTGATCATGAGCACTGCATTGATTATCTGTGACCCACCAGGAGTGTTCTCTGACCTATTCACCAGGTTTGTCCTTCGAACAAAGAATTTAAAGATAATAGATTCTTAGAGAAATATGGAATAGTAATAAAATGTATATCAGGAAGGTAGCTAAAATATCATGTTTCCATGTATGTTTCAACATGTAAAAACACTCCCTAAATCGCACATAATTACATATTAGTAAATTTATAGGACAAAATATTAATAACTATTATATCAAAATTTTATAGGCTACAGATAAAAGTTAAATAGAAATTCATAACTTGAATACTTGGAGAATTATTTGTAAATTAGCTAAACACCATATTTTAGCACATAATATTTTAGAATCAGAGCACTATAATTAGCATAAATATATAGAAAATTTAGCAATTAAAATAGGAAGATAAAGGATAAAAGAAGCAAATGAATATTATGTGAAATTAATAAAATGTTAAAAAAATCTGTTGCAAATAATATTTAGAAAATCATGTTTTAAATATAAAGGAAACATAAAACATGGTAAATATTTGAAAAAATAATTATATCTTTATAAATCTGGATGATATGCATAGTTTTCTTACATACTTTAATCTTTTAGCACTGATTGAAAATGAAATGTAAAATCTGAATTGAACTAAACATATTCCAAAAACCAAATTTAGGGTGTTCAGAATAAATTTGCATTATCCATTTGTAAGACCAACGTGAAATGGAAAAATGAAAGGCCACTTGTAGTAATAATATAGATATGAAACTGTTACAAATGAAGTTAATATTTGTTCTCATGTACCCATTTATTTGCATTTGTATCTATTTGAGTCTTGAAAAAGCAAAGCATTGTTTTGCTCAATATCCCTTTGTGATAATGTTGATGAAAAACAAGGTGAGATACTTTTGTTTGCTTACAGTCAGAGTTTCCAATTTTCACTATATAACTTACTGTTTACCAATTTGGATTTATTTACAGAAAAACAGAGTTGATTTTTTAACATCAGAAAGTATTTTTATATGTTTTAATAAACTATCACACTGTCCTTCCTTAAGATCTAATTAAGGTGATTATATAAATTAGTTTTGCAAGGAATGTTGTTTTAGTATAATCAGAGCAATTTATGGTAGAAATGAGTGAGTCCTCAAAACATTTACTCTTTAATCCTAGGAACCTGAATATTTTGTTCTATAAAGAAAATGGAAATTGAGGCCATAGATGAAATGAAGACACTGATCAACTTACCTTAAAATTAATAAGAATATTTGATTATTCTGGTGGAAAAATGTACTCACAAGTATCTCCATTATTGAAAAAGGATGAAATAAAAAGATAACAAAATGTCATTGCTAGCATAGCGCAAACTACATACTGCTGCTAGCTTCCATTTTAAGACTGAAAGTTTGGGCCATCATCTAGAATGTCCATAGCAGGATTTAGAGATAGAGAATTAGAGATATGTGTATGCAGCCACACGCCCTTCAATGTCTTGTGCTAACATGGTTCCTTCAGCACCACTGGTGATTCTTAGTACCTTCAGAGACTGTAACAGCTGGAAAAAAGAAAGCAAATTCTCTAGTCAATCCAACAGCAACCACATAATTTAATTTACATTCTAAATAGAACATTTATCTAGGGATTTTTGAGGAGGACACCCAGGGGTTCTCAACTAATATTTCCATTACCTGAGTAAGGTTGGAGGTCATTCCCAGTGGAGATCAGGGCACTTTGTGATAGCATGGCACAAACCTGACTTGCCCCAAGTATGCCGTACTCCAGTTCCTGGATCTATCTGCAAGGACCTCAACCTTGAATTTTTCTTTATTAATGTCTTTATACAATTTGATTGCAAAGATAATTGTAGTTGGGTTTCAGTCATATAAAGAACACTCACCTTAACCAGTGCGAAATTCCCATTACCAATGTCCCAAATCTCCCGCCTCCCTGGCCTCCACCTGTATTTGAAACAGGCTTTCTAATTCCTTCCTTCATTCACATTGTTATTTTAGTTGTCAGTGCAGCTATTTCTCTAACTGCACTCACCACTCTTTGTGGTGAGCTTCATATCATGAGTTGGACCTTCCAGCCCTCATCTCTTTTGTCTCTGAGAATCATTGCAAAAATGTCTTTTGTTTCTGTTAAAACCCATAGATGAGTGAGACTATTATGTGTCTATCTCTCTCACTAGTACTTATTTCACTCAGCATAATAGATTCCGAGTATATCCATGTACAGGAAAATTTCATGGCTTCATCTCTCCTGATGGCTATATAGTATTCCATTGTGTAAATATACTATAGTTTCTTTAGCCATTCATCTGCTGAAAGGTATCTTAGTTGCTTGCAGAATCTGGCTAGTGCAAATAGTGCTGCAATGTATATTGGTGTGAGGAAAGAATTTTTGAATTGTAGTTTTGTGGTCCTGAGGTATATTCCTAGAAGTGGTATAGGGGGATCATATGGGAATTCAATTTCTAGTCTTTTAAGGAATCTCCATATTGTTTTCCATAAAGGCTAGACTAGACGGCATTCACACCAGCATCCCCTCCGCATTCCCTCCAGCACCTATTGCTCTTGTTCTTTGTAATATGTGCCAGTCTCTATGATGTGAGATGATACCTCATTGTTGTTTGGATTTGCATCTCCATGATGATTAGTAATGTGGAGCATTTTTCATGTGTCTTTAGGTCTTTTGTATTTCTTCTTTGACAAAATGTCTGTTCATTATTTCTCACCATTTTATGATGGGATTGGATTTTTTTCTTGTAAAGTTCTGTCAGTAACTTGCATTTTAGCCACTTATCTGATGGGTATTGGGTGAATAGTTTCTCCCATTCAGTGGGTGCCTTATGTATCATAGGATTTATTTCCTTTTAGGTGCAGAGTTTCTCAGCGTAATATATTCCCTTCCGGTTATCTCTGATTCCACTTGTTTGGAGAGTGCTTCTCCCACCTTGAAGATGTCTTTAAGTCTCAATGTCATGGAGTGTTTTACCTATGTGTAGTTCTATATACCTTATGGTTCATGTCGGATATCAAGGTCTTTAATCCATTTAGATTATTCCTTCATACATGGTATTAGGTGGAGGTGTGAGTTCACTTCTTTGTAAGTGTAACCGGTTGTTCTAACACCACTTGTTAAGGAGGCATTCCTTACTCCACGTAGGATTTCTTGCCTTTTTATCAAAATTAAATGATCATATGCCTGGGGAACATTCTCCTAATACTCAAGTCTATTCAACTGAGCAGAGGTTTTGTCTTTACTCCAATACCTTGCTGTTTTTAAATCTACTGCTTTGTAATGCAGTTTAATATTGGGGAAAGTAATGCCTCCCATATTCTTTTTCCAAAGGATTGCTTTAGCTATCCGTGGGTGTTCATTGATTCAAAAGAGTTTTAGACAGTTTGATCCACTTCTTTAAAGAATGTCATGGGTAACTTTAAAGGGAAAGAATTAAGTCTGTATAATGCTTTGGGAAGTATTGCCATTTTAATGATGTTATACCTACCAGTCCATGAGCAGGGTATGGGTTTCCATTTCTGTGTGTCATCTCTTAATTAGTGAGCAGGGTTTTATAGTTTTCTTTGTATAGGTCCTTCACATCTTTGTTCAAGTTGACTCCAAGTTATTTGAGTTTGTGTAACACTAATGTGAATAGGGTTGTTTTCATCTTTTTGATCCATTTTGCCACTCTGTGTCTCTTAATTGCTGCATTTATTCCATTGACATTGAGGGAGATGCTTGCCATAGTATTTAATGTCATCATTGTGTATAAATTTGTTGTGTTTGTTGGTCTGTCTTGTCTAAGGTAGACCATTCAGTTTTTCTTTTAAGACTTGTTTTGTATTGTGAAGTTCCTGAGCTGTTGCTTATCCGTGAAACTATGTATCCTTCCTTCAAGCCTGAACGTGAGTCAGGCTGGGTGCAGTATTCTAGGTGAAGTCTCCATTTCAATCAGTCTTTTCACAATATCCCACCACTGTTTCTGTCCTTGAGAGTTTTTATGACATGTCTGCTGCAAGTCTGCTGTAAGGATGCTCCTTTGAATGTTATTTCCCTTTTTGATTTTGATGTTTTCAGTATTCTATATCTGTGGAATTCGTCATTGTGACTATGATGTGTCTTGGGGTGTTTTTTGGGGGAATTCTTTTAGCTGGACTCTTTGGGCATACAGGATTTGATTCCATACAGTCTTTAGCTCTGGGGTTTTTGCTGTGATTATGTTGATGTCTTTAACTGTTAATTCTTCCTAGGAATCTCCTTCCTGGGCCTCTGGGACTCCAATGATTCTTATGCTGTTTCTGCTGAGTTTATCAAAGACTTCTATTTTCATCTGTTCACATTCCTTGAATACTTTTTCCATTGTATGATTGTTTGCCTTAAGGTTGTTTTCCAATCTCTTCTGCTGTGTGGAGTTGTTCTGCATTTGATTTTTCAGTTCACTGAGTCTGTCCTTAGCTGCTGTTACCTTGTTGGAGAGGCTACCTATTGAGTTTTTCAGTTGAGTTAACAAGTTTTCAGATCTCTTACTACAGTTTGTTTTTTATGATTTCTGTCTTTGTATTCTGTTCAGCTATAGCTGTATTTTTTATTTACATGATGATATTCCTTAATTCCATTCTAAAATCCTTATCTGAGTGGTTAATCTGATGGTTGTATTTTTGGGTCATCAGAGCTGTCATCTTCATTCTCTGTGCATGATGTTTGCCTGTGGTGTTTCCACATTGCCACACTTGTAGTGTGATTGTTTTTGTGTTTTGCGGTGGGGTTCATTATTCAGAAAGATCGTGTGACCGCAAAGCAAAGTGAAGTGACTGTATTCTTCTGGAACTCTAGAAGACAGTTTTTGGGGGTATTCCTAGCCCACTGTGTAGAGCTTAAGGAGATCAGAGAAGAGAAACATGCAAAGCCAATAGGTCCCTTCACTTCTTCCAGTTCCAATCTCACAGCAGGGCAGACTCCTCCACAGATAAAGGAGTCAACATTCTGGCTGGCATCCCTGATAGCTGATTTTCACTGACTTTGTTTTTCTTGGCCTTTCCATGTGAGTGGCTCCAGGAGACAGTTTTTTTTTCTGGGGGGGGGGTTCTCTCTGAGGAGAGCTTCAGGAGATCAGAGAAGAGAAACACACAATACAACAGGTCCCTTCAGCTTCTCCCTGTTGCCAATTTCACACCCTCCCTTTTCATTTCTAATACAGTTTAACAAGTTTCTTTCTTTCTCTGTCTTTGTGAGTTTTACCCGTGGTCTATCAATCTTGTTTATTTTTTCAAAAAACCAAACTCTACTTTCGTTTATCTTTCAGCTTGTTTTTTGGGTTTCCACTTCATTGATTTCTGCTTTGTTATTTCCTTTTTTATACCTATTTTGGTTCCATTTATTGATCATTTTTTTTTAATTTTATAAGCTGCGTCATTGAAGTATTAAGGTATGCTCCTTCCTTCCTGACGTGTGCTTGCAAAGCTATAAATTTTCCTCTCAGTACTGCTTTTGCTGTGTCCCATAGATTCTGATAGTTTGTCTTTTCATTGTCATTTGTTTCCATGAAAAATGTTTTAATATATTTTGTTTAAAAACCTTGATTACATACATGATTGTGTTTGGATTTCAGTCATGTAAAGAACACCACCCATCACCAGTGCAACCTTCCCATCACCATTGTCCCACCATTGTCTCCCTCCTCCTCACCCAACCCCCGCCTGTACTCTAGACAGGCTCTCCATTTCCTTCATACATTCTCATTATTAGGACAGTACAAAATGTAGTTATTTCTCTAACTGAACTCAAAACTCTTTGTGGTGAGTTTCATGAGATGAGCTGGAACTTCCAGCTCTTTTCTCTTTTGTGTCTGAAAATTATTATTGCTAGAGTGTCTTTCATTTGTCTTAAAACCCATAGATGAGTGATACCATTCTGTGTTTTTCTCTCTCTAGCTGACTTATTTCACTCAGCAAAATAGATTCCATGTACATTCATGTATAGGAAAATTTCATGACTTCATGTCTCCTGACAGCTGCATAATATTCCATTGTGTGTATATACCACAGTTTCTTTAGCCATTTGTCTGCTGAAGGATATGTTGGTTGTTTCCAGAGTCTTGCTATGGAAAATAGTACTGCAATGAATATAGGTGTAAGGAAGGGGTTTTTATATTGTATTTTTGTGTTTCTAGGGTATATTCCTAGGAGTGGTATGGCTGGATCGTATGGGAGCTTGATTTCCAGTTTCTGGAGTAATCTCCATATCGCTTTCCATAAAGGTTGAACTACACGGCCTTCCCACCAGCAGTAGATAAGAGTTCCTTATTCTCCACATCCCTGCCAACACTGTTTGTTTTCATTCTTTGTGATGTGTGCCATTCTCTGTGGTGTGAGGTGGTACCTCATAGTTGTCTTGATTTGCATCTCCCTGATGATTAGTGATGTGGAACATTTTTTCATGTGTCTTTTGGCCATTTGTATTTCTTCTTTGCAAAGTTTCTGTCCATTTTTCTCCCCATATTTTGATGGGATTAGATGTTTTCTCCTTGTAAAGTTCTGTCAGTGCTTTGTATATTTTGGAGATTAGCCCCTTATCTGATGGGCATTGGGTGAATAGTTTCTCCCACTCAGTGGGAAGCTCTTGTATCCTGGGCGCTATTTCCTTTGAGGTGCAGAAGCTTCTGAGCTTAATATATTCCCATCTGTTAATCTCTGCTTTCACCTGTTTGGAGAGTGCATTTTCCTCCTTGAATATGCCTGTAGTGTCAATGTCCTGGAGTGTTTTACCTATGTGTTGTTCTATGTATTTTATGGTTTCAGGTCTGATATCAAGGTCTTTCATTCATTTGGATTTTACCTTCGTACATGATGTTAGCTGGGGGTCTCAGTTCAATTTTTTGCAAGTGGCTAGCCAGT
>PVKC010020623.1:0-18535 GCA_004027635.1 Crocidura indochinensis
TTAGTGATCTTATAGCTGTTTGGTCTTGGTGCCTCAATTATTTCTTCCTCTAATTGGGAAGCGGGACTAGATAGTTCAAGCTATGTGGTTTTGTTTGGGGAAGAGTAAGGTAATAGGATTGGGGGAGGGGAGAATTAACTATGCCAATAATGGGCAAAGTCCTTCTAGAGGCTCTCATCCTTGGTTTGAGAGACAAAAGGGAAAAAAAGGTGAATCACCAGAACATTTCACATAGACGTATCAAATAAGATATCCAGTGAGCACTGCAGCAATATAGATATGCACCACATAGTTGCCATGGTCTTGAGATAAAAAACATGATAGAGCGCAAAAAGGAAGAAGAGAAAAGATGACAGAAAAAGTAAATATATGAATAAAAAGTGAACAACTACTTAAATATCTACACCAAGATAAGGGGGTCGACTAAAACTAGATAAGAGAATTATGAAGTAGTAATAAACGAAATTAAAAAAAAGGATTATTTTGTGCTTCTTGTCTCTTTTCAGAAAATTTTTTTTTTTTAGTTTTTGGATCACACCTGGCAGTGCTAAGGGCTTCTCCCGACTCTATGCTCAGAAATCGCTCCTGGCAGGGTCAGGGAACCATATGAAATGCTTGGATTCAAACCACCAACCTTCTGCATGAAAAGCAAACACCTTGCCTCCATGCTATCTCTCTGACCCCAAAACAAAATATTTTTTAATTATTTTATTTTATTTAAACACTATGGTTACAAGGTTTTTTTCAAATAAATTTTTATTTAAAGTTATAAAGATGTTTATGCTTGTTTCAGTCCTACCATTTACAACACCAGTGCATATTTTCTATGCCCAATGTCTCTGGTTTCCCTACCACCTTCTCCCTTGCTCTCTCCTCTGCCTACTTCTGTGGCATTTCTCTTCCTGTTTCCTCCCTCCCTTATTTTTTGCTTTTAGACACTGGTTTGCAATATTGTTAGTGAAGGGTCCTTCTCTATTCTAACTGCATTCCCCCACTTTGTGTCAAGCTGCCTACCATGACCCTCATCTCTATTGTCTCTGTATGTTATGGAATATGATCATTTTATATACCACAAATGAGCATGACTATATTGTGTCTATCCCTCTCCTTCTGATTCATTTCACTTAGCATTATATTCCTTATATCCATCCATGTATAACAAAATTTCATGGCTTCATTTTTCTAAACAGCTATATAGTATTCCGTTGTGTAAATACCACAGTTTCTTTAGACACTGTATGTTCTTGGGTACTTGTTTTTATTCCAGGATACTGGCTATCATCAATAGTGCTACAACATGCAGAGGGCTTTTCTGCATGGTGTTCTTGGGCTCCCAGAGTTTACTTCTAGGAGTAGTATTATTGGATCATATGGGAGTTCAGTTTCTAGGGTTTTTTTTTTTTTTTGAGGAATCTCCAAATTGTTTTCCAAAAATGGTGGATCAGTTGACATTCTCACCAATAATGAAAGAGAATCCCTTTATCCCCTCATTCATGCCAGCACTGGTTGATCTTGTTCTTTGTGATGAGTGCCAGTCTCTGTGGTGTGAAATAATACCTCATTGTTGTTTTGATTTGCAAATCCCTGATCAGTAATTATATGGAGTATTTTTTCATGTGCCTTTGATCATGTGTATTTCTTCTTAAATAAAAGTTTGCTATTTCATCTCCCCATTTTGGACTGGGTAGATGTTTTTCCTTGCCAATTTCTACTAGTGTCTTAGACCTTTCTGAGGAATTTACAATAGAGGGATTAAGTGAGGGAGCTGACTGTCTCTTCTTGAACTACCAAGGGTGTAGAATTCCAGGGGACACTGTGAAACTGGTAAATCCTCACGTGGGGGAAGGTTTGTTTTGGGCCTCTTGATAGGAGCTAGTACTGCAGTTGTCACTCCAGGCACCAACACAGCCCTCTATTGCTGTGTAGTTCCAGCTCAGACCTTCTGTTGTGCTTCTACCATAAGTCATTTTAACATGTATGCCAAATATAACTCCTTTCCACACTTAGGCACATTCATTTGTCTAAATCTTGACCCTCAACTCTGGGCTCATCTCTTCTTTTGCGTTGTATATTAAACCTGACCTGTTACTTTACATGAAAAAAACATCTAATCCCATCAAAAAATGGGGAGAAGAAATGAACAGACACTTTGATTAAAAAAAAGAAATACAAATGGCTAAAAGGCACATGAAAAAATGCTCCCCGTCACTAATAATCATGGAGACGCAAATCAAAACAATGATGAGATACGACCTCACACCACAGAGATTGGTGCACATCACAAAGAATGAGAATAATCAGTGCTGGCAGGGATGTGGAGAGAAAGGAACTCTTATCCACTGCTGGTGGGAATGCTGTCTAGTCCAACCTCTATGGAAAGCGATATGAAGATTCCTCCAAAATCTGGAAATTGAGCTCCCATTCAACCCAGCCCACTCCTAGGGATATACCCAAAAAACAAGAATTCAATACAAAAACCCCTTCCTCACACCTGTATTTATTGCAGCACTATTCACAATAGCCAGGCTCTGGAAACAAACAAGATGCCCTTCAACAGACGAATGGCTAAAGAAACTGTGGTACATAAACACAATAGAATATTATGCAGCCATCAGGAGAGATGAAGTCATGAAGTTTTCCTATACATAGATGTACATGGAATCTACCATGCTGAGTGAAATAAGTCAGAAGGAGAGAGAGAGAGACGCAGAATAGTCTCACTCATATATGGGTTTTAAGGAAAATAAAAGTCATTTTTGCAATAATCATCAGAGACAATGAGAGGAGGACTGGAACTATCAGCTCACTTCATGAAGCTCACCACAAAGAGTGGTGAGTGCAGTTATAGAAATAACTACACAGAGAACTACCATAATCACATGAATGAATGAGAGAACTGGAAAGCCTGTCTGGAATACAGGTGGGGGTGAGGTGGGAGGGAGGGAGATTTGGGACATTGGTGGTGGGAATGTTGCACTGGTGAAGGGGGTGTTCTTTACATGACCGAAACCTAATCATAAACATACATGTAATCAAAATGTTTAAATAAAGAAAAAAAATTTTAAAAAAATCTGGTCTAAAAACAAAAAAGATGTGGTCTCAAAAAAAGAATATATATCATGGTAAAATTAATAAAATTAATAGAATTAAAAAGAATTAACTAATTGCTATGCATTTCTAGATATTGATAGGGCTCTGGCTGAGATCCAGACTTTATTTACTTCTTTTAAGAGTTCTTAAATAAGTGAGACATCAGAAAAACTTAATAATAATTTGTGCTCTATTGCAATTTAAGCCTTAAAATGCTCAAGGGACCCATGAAGCCTGGCAGAGTTCTGCAGAAACAAAATATTTTTGATTTTTAAAAAATTTATAAAATCTATATTTTATTTTATTTCAATTTTTAATATCTTTATTTAAGCACCTTGATTACAAATAGACTCAGTATAGATACACTCATAAAAAGCACACCAACCATCACCAGTGCAACATTCTGAGCACCAGTGTCCCAAATCAACCTCCTCCCAAACCGACCCCGCATGTATTTGAGACAGTATTTCTACTTCCCTCATTCATTCACATTGTTATGATAGTTGTCAGTGTAGTTATTTAACTGCACTCACCACTCCTTGTTGTGAGCACTATGTCATGAGCTGAACCTTCCAGCACTCCTCTCTTTTGTATCTGAGAATTATTGCAAAAATGTCTTTTATTTTTCTTAAAACCCATAGATGAGAGAGTCTATCTCTCTCCCTCTGACTTGTTTCACTCAACATAATAGATTCCATGGGCATCCATGTATAAGAAAATTTCATGACTTCATCTCTCCTGACAGCTGCATAATACTCTATTGTGCCTATGTACCACAGTTTCTTTAGCTATTCATCTGTTGAAGGGCATTTAGGTTGTTTCCAGAGTCTGGCTATTGTAAATAGCACTGTAAAGAATATAGGTATGAGGAAGGGATTTTTGAATTTTATTTTTGTGTTCTTATGGTATATCCCTAGAAGTAGTATAGCTGGATTGTATGGGAATTCAATTTCCAGTTTTTTGAGTAATCTACATATTGTTTTCCATAAAGGTTGAACCAGACGGCATTCCCACCAGCAGTGAATGAATTCCTTTCTCCCCACATTTCGCCAGCACTGCTTGTTCTCATTCTTTGTGATGTGTGCTGTGGAGTGAGATGGTACCTCATACTTGTTTTGATTTGCACCTCCCTGATAATTAGTTATGTAGAACATTTTTTTCATGTGTCTTTTAGCCATTTGTATTTCTTCTTTGACAAAGTGTTCATTTTATTCTCCCCATTTTTAGATAGGAATAGATATTTTTTCTTGTAAAGTTATGTCAATGTTTTGTATATTTGAATATTAGCCACTTATCTAATGAGTATTGGGTGAATAATTTCACTCATTATGTGGGTGGCTCTTGTATCTTAGGCACTATTTGTTTAGAGGTGCAGTACCTTCACAGCTTAATATATTCCCATCTGTTTATCTCTGCTTCCACTTATTTGGAGAGTGGTGTTTCCTCCTTGAAGATGCCTTTAGTCTCAATATCATGGAGAGTTGTAGTCATGGAATACACAACAAGCCTTGTTCTATATACCTTATGGTTTCAGGTCTGTTATCAAGGTTATAAAATCCATTTGGATTTTACCTTCGAAAATGGTGTTATCTGGGGGTCTGAGTTCGCTTTTTTTTGCCAGTAGCTAACCAGTGCCAACACCACTTGTTGAAGAGGCTTTCCTTGCCCCATTTAGGATTTCTTGCCCCTTAATGGAAAATTAAGTAATTGTGTGTCTGGGGAACATTCCCTAGTACTCAAGTCTTTTTCCCAGATCTTAGGATCTGTCTTTATTCCAATACCAGCTGTTTTAATGACTAAAACAGTTTGTTTGTAAAACAGTTAAAATTGGGGAAAGTAATGCCACCCATATTCCCTTTTTTTAAAGGATTGCTTTAGTTCTTCATGGGTGTATTTTGTTTCAAATGAAGTTCAGAAGTGTTAGAATCACTTCTTTGAAGAATGTCATGGGTATCTTTAGAGGGATCATATTATATCTGTACAATGTTGTGGGGAGTACTTTTATTTTAATAATGTCAATACTGCCAATTTATGAGCAGGGTATGTGTTTCTATTTCCGAGTGTATTGCTTATTTCTTAATACAGCGTTTTATAGTTTTCTTTGTATAGGTCCTTCACATCTTTAGCTAAATTGACTCCAAGATATTTGAGTTTATATGACATTACTGTAAATGGGGTTGGTTTCTTAATGTTCATTTCTTTCCTATCATTACTGGTTATTAAAATGTTATTGATATTTGTGTGTTAATTTTGTAGCCTGCTATTTGAAAGAGTTCCCGTTTTTTCAATTTCATTAAAGAGCCTGGCCGGAATTGGCAATAGTTCGTCTTGAAAGGTTTGAAAGAATTCATTAGTAAATCCATATGGGCCTGGGCTTTCTGGGGGGGGGGGGCAGACATTTGATTACCGTTTTAATTACCATTTTAATTTCCTCAATACTGTTGTGATATTTAGATATGTTATATCCTCTTTATTCAACAGTTAAAACATTATAAGAGTCCAATAATTTATCCATTTCTTCCAGGTTCTCATGTCTAGTGGATTAGAGTTTCTCAAAGTAGTCTCTGATTACCCTTTTGAATCTCTGCAATATCTGTAATGATCTCCCCCTTTTCATTTCTAATATGGGTTATCAAGTTTCTCTCTTTCTTTGTGAATTTTGCCAATGGTACTTCAATCTTGTTTATTTTTTCAAAGAACCAACTTCTACTTTCATTGACCTTTTGGATTGATTTTTGGGTTTCCTCTTCATTGATTTCTGTTCTAAGCTTTGCTATTTCCTTCTGTCTCCCTATTTTTGTTTTGTTTGTTGTTGTTGTTGATCATTTTCTAATTTTAGAAGCTGTGTCATTAAGCTACTCAGGTATGTCCCTTCTTCCTTCCTGACGTGTGCTTGCATAGCTATAAATTTTCCTCTCAGAGCCATTTTTGCTATATCCTATAGATACTGATAGTTTGTGTCTTCATTGTCATTTGTTCCCAGGAAAGTTTTGATTTCCTCTTTGATTTCATCTCAAACCCACTGTTGTTAGTAGTAGGCTGTTTAATTTCCATGTGTTAAAGTTTTTCTTCTGTGTCCCTTAGTAGTTCACATGTAATTTTATGGCCTTGTGGTCAGCGAAAGTAGCCTGCTGAATTTCTATCCTCTTAATTTTATGGAGGTATGTTTTATGTGCTAGCATGTGGTCTATCCTGGAGAATGACCCAGGTACATTGGAGAAGAATGTGTATCCAGGTTTCTGGGGATGGAGTGTCCTATATATATCTACTAGGCCTCTTCCTTCCATTTCTCTTTTCAGGGCTAGTATATTTTTGGTGGGTTTCAGTCTGATTGACCTATCAATTGGTAACAGGGTCCTGCTGAGTTCTCCTACAATTTTTGAGTTTTTATTGATATCACTTTCAAATTTGTCAATAATTTTATTAGATATTTTGCTGGTCTCTCATTGAGTGCATATATGTTTTGTAGTGTGATTTCTTCCTGTTGCACATATCCTTTGATTACTACAAAGTGTCCATCATTGTCTCTTATAACTTTTCTGAGTCCTAAGTTTGTGTCATCTGATATTTTTATGGCCACTCCAGCTTTTCTAAGGGTGTTGTTTTCTTGAATGATATTCCTCCAACCTTTGATTTTGAGACTATGTTTGTTCTGACTACTCTCATGTGTGTTTTTGTAGGCAGCAGAAGGTTGGATTCATCTTTTTGATTCATTTTTGCCACTCTTTGTCTCTTAACTGGTGAATTTAGTCCATTTACATTGAGAGAAATAATTGTCATGGTATTTAATGACATATGTGTATATAAAGTTGGGGTGTCTGTTGATCTCTCTTGTCCTAAAATAGACCTTTCAGCTTTTCTTTTAAGGCTGGTTTTGCATCTGGAAAGTTTCTGAGTTGTTGCTTATCTGTGAAGCTATTTATCTTTCCTTCAAATCATAATGTGAGTCAGGCTGGGTGCAGCATTCTAGGTGAAGCATCCATTTCATTCAGTGTTGTCACAATATCCCACCACTGTCTTCTGTCCTTAAGGGTTTCTTGTGACATGTCTGCTGTAAATCTTAAGGATGCTCCTTTGAATGTAATACCCCCAGTTTTTTGTTTTTATTTTGGGGTCATATCCTGCAGTGAACAGTGGTTACTCCTGACTCTAAGCTCAGAAATGGCTCCAGGCAAGCTGGAGGGATCATATGGGATGCTGGGATTCGAACCACCATCCTTCTGTATGCAAAACAAACACTCTACCCCCATGTTATCTCTCTGGCCCTGTAATTTCTCTTTTTTGTACTTTCTGCTTTCATTGTTCAATCCCTATCTGGGGATTTGTTATTGCAACTAGGATGTGTCTTGGGTTTCTTTTCTTTGGGTCTCTTTTAGCTGAGATTTGGTTGCATGCAGTCTTTAGCTCTGAGAGTTTTTCAGTGATGTCTTTGACTGTTGATTCTTCCTGGGGCTTTTCTTCCTGAGTCCAATGATTCTTATGTTGTTTCTGCTGATTTTTATCAAAGACTTCTATTTTCATCTGTTCACATCCTTTGAGTACTTTGTCTATTGTCTGATCATTTGTCTTAAGGTTCTTTTCCAATCTCTTCTGCTGTATGGAGTTGTTCTGCATTTCATCTTCCAGTTCACTGAGTCTGTCCTTGGCTGTTGTTACCCTGTTGAAGAGGCTTTCCATTGAGTTTTCAGTTCAGCTACCGTGTTTTTCAGACCTGTTGCATCAGTTTGGAGTTTTCTGATTTTATCTTTGTGTCTCATTCAGCTTGATCTTTGCTTTCTTTTATTTCTATGAGGATCCTCCATATTTCTATTCTAAACTTAGCTGAGAGACTAATCAGATGGGTGGTACTTTGGGGATCATCAGATATGTCATCTTCATTCTCTGTGCATGTTGTTTACCTATGAGGTTTCCTCATTGTCACACTTCTAGTGTGATATTTTTCTACGTGTTATGGTGGGGTTCATTAATTAGAAAGAGCTTGCGACCATGAAGTAAAGTGTAGCAGAGCACTCCTCTGGAGCCTCTAGGAGGCAGTTTTCACTGGAGCTTTCTTGGTCTTCTTTTTTTTTTTTTTAATTTTTGGGTCACATCCGGCAGTGCTCAGCGATTACTCCTCACTTTGTGCTCAGAAATTGCTCCTGGTAGGCATGGGGACCATATGGGATGCCAGGATTTGAAACACCGTTCATTCTGGGTCAGCCACTGCAAGGCAAGTGCCCTACCGCTGTGCTATCTCTCTAGCCCCCATTTCTTTTATCTATTTTTTTTTAATTTCTTAGACTTGGGTCCCTTTTATGAGCTTTTCCACACAGTGGTCACCTGCCAATTTACAACTGATTGGGAAAAGAAACACAATTTCCCTTTGCTCTCACAACCCTTAACCTATCTAAAAACTAAAATCAGAAAAAGTAGCATTTCATAAGGATTCTCCACAATGTGCCCAATTCCTCTGCTGCTTTCTTTTCTAACCCCTTTCTTTGTCTCTGAACTCATACTATAAAAACTTATTAGTAATTATTTCTCCACTAGTAGTGAATTACCACGTGGATCACAACTTTTTGTCTAAGTCTCAAAGTCATGATTCATATCTTTTATTTTCTGTTCCAGGGACAAGTTGACCCCTTCATTCCTGTAATGGATAAATACTATTTAGAACACTGGGCTAGCAAGGTTAGGCAAAACAAGAAAACTCAAAACAAAATAAAATACATGTTTTACATGAGATTCTTTGGAGGAAGGCATATAAACAACACCAAAGTTTGGTGATCCCTTTCTAGGTCTGTTTATTTTCTTTATTAATAATTGCAATAAGTGATAGAAAACAAAGAGTTTTTGCTTCCTACTGACTGAATAGATAGTAGCCCTGGAAACCACCAGAATTCTGACACTACTCCATGCCCCTCAGCAAAGCTCAAAGAAAAACTGAAGGACAAATTCAAATTCAAATTCAAAGTTCAAATAAAACTATCTTGACAGCCTAAAGGTCTTCTACATTGTACCTAATGACTCCACATTGTCTCACTACCTATTTGTCTCTGCCTTGATTTCTTCTAAATCTTACAGGATCTTATAGTATTGCAGTCCAAAGTCTATATGATTTGGGATTTATTGTACACAATCAAAATATTATGATTTACAGAAATATGTGAGAGCATTTGAATGTCAATTGTTGAATATGGTCTAATAAATCCATCTACAATTTTTCAAGAGTTGTTCACTCACATACACACAGGTGCAGAGATTTCTTTCAAGGTAGATCAATAAATGATATGGCCACTGAGTGACAGTGAACATATTCACATACTCTCAACTTCCCATGCACCAAATAAAATTCAACCTTGTGATATGGTGTCATGTGTATCAATTTGATTTGGATATAATATCTGTGTGTGATTATCTTGATTTTCCCAGTTGATTATTAGATTATCTCTTATAAGGAAGTACAAGCATTGTTATACCAATGGAAACATTAAATTTTTCCAAAAATTTTTGACTATCATTATAATGTTCTATTTCCTAGGCCTTTACCTCATTCAGTCCTCTTCAAAGATCTCTCAAAGAAAATGTGTTAGAAGAGAACACTAGAATTTAAGTGCTAGAACTAAGTGCTGTTTTATATTAGAATGTAAGTTTAGACTTAACTGCTATTTTTATTCTGCAACCTTCCTTTGCTTTAGACATGGGACATAAAAGGGCACATTATGAGAAATATCTCAATGTCCATAAGCCAATGGAATGCAGACTACAAATGGCACATTCTGAGAAATACTAGGATGGACAGATAATTTAAGTAAGCAAGCAGTAAACTCAGAAATCTAATTGCACCCCAGAACTAATTACATCTGGGGACCTGCAGGCACTCAAATGGAATACAGGCCACCTGCGGGCACTCAAATGAACTGCCAGACATAAATTTATCTAGCCAGCGAAATCTGTGAAATCTATCTAGCTGGCACCTGAATTCTTCCTTCACTTACCAGTTTACCCCTCAGCAGTGTAGCCAATCCATTCTAAAATTGTATAAAAAACAATAATGTAAGAAGGATCAAAGTCACTACCTACAATATGTGCAGCCCCAGCATGCTGGTATTTAATTAACTCCTATGCATTTTTGCATTTTTGCATTACTGACTCATCTACTCTGGTCTTTGCTGAAAGGATCTAGAGTTCAGAGCAAGCAAATGATATTATATATTCTCTGGAAAGTTTAACATTTTACTTTGAAATTTTCAGCTCCTTCTACCAGAAACAGATACAACTATAAGATCATGGGAGCCATGGTGGCCCCCAAAACTCTGAATTCTGGCTCTTGTTCCTGTACATATATAGAATCCTAAAAATCTATTACTTTGTGTATCTTCTACTGTTTGGATTCTCTACTATCCAGAAATAAACATGTATTTCTTATAAAATATTGAACTTAAGATTTAAAAAGCCTCAAACTACACAACACAGAAGTATATATTGGTAAATATTAGAAGATTTTAGAAATAAATAAATAATAGGCTAAAATGTAATAAAATAGAAAGAAATTTAAAAGAAAGGTAAAAGTATGTTAAGAGCAAAAATAAACTAAAATTCAAAATTATAAATACCAAATTGATGGTACATTTGAATTATCACATTGCAGCCATTAGAAAGAGCTTTATATATTAGCTGTTCTTATCATTCTTTCATAAAATTTAGACACTCAGTGGTAGGGCACTATAATGAGAAATAGTAATGAATAAAAATAGCATCATGTCCCACCAGAGAGAAGTAAATAAAAGGTAGCTATAGTGTTTTTCCAGCTTGCCTTGTTGGAATAGAAAGAAAAGCCAATATATATCAGGAATTTATTTACTTTTATTTTGTTTTATAGGGGTCTACCCAGTGCTGTTCAGGATGACTATTGGCTATGCAGTCAGGGATGATGCCTGGTGGGCTCAAGGAATTGTATGTAGGTGCTAGGGAATAAACCTAGGTCAACCACATGCAAGGCAAGTCCTGCCTGCTCTAATACTACTCCTACCCTCCTACCAAAAATTCATAAGCCTTTTTCTGGCCTTGGCAAGTTTGATGTTTGAATGCCCACCAGATGCTGGGCTCAAATTTCCAAGGCTTTGAAATGAATATAAAACATTGCCTGGAATCTGGTAAGGTATAGAGAATCTTGGCATAAATACATGCAAAGATTGTTTTTAAAAGATACACATTAAATTCTGGTAACAGAAGAGTACCTGCTGAGGACAAACAATCCTAAATTAGAACACACACAGGGACAACATTCGCTGAGAGTAAGAATCATCAGATGCTCCTAACAGCAAGTGAGAGAGGAGGCTGCATCTTCAAATAAGAGAATAATATGACATAAGAGACTAATTAAAATTAAATGATTAAGTATATTAAGTAGAACGTGGAAACCCTGAATATTTTTTAAAAACAAAGCCAGAAAAATCAGGGCACATTTTGGCAATGAATCAAGCAAAATTTATAGAAATTATGGGCCCGGGAGATAGCATGTTGGTAAGGCATTTGTCTTTCATGCAAAAGGTCATTGGTTCGAATCCCGGTGCCCCATATGGTCCCCCGTGCCTGCCAGGAGCAATTTCTGAGCATGGAGCCAGGAGTAACCCCTGAGCGCTGCCGGGTGTGACCTAAAAAAAAAAAAAAGAAATTAAAACATGAATAGACTACAAAGCATAACTAAATGTAATTGAAAACACTATTATAAATTGTTGAAGAGTGCTGAGAAAATTGCCAAGAAAGCAATTACTATCAAAGAACTATAAACAAAAATAATGATTACTGTAGGAGACATAAAATTTAGCTTAAAAAAACATTAGAAACTAAAAAAAAAAACCACAACATTTGCAGCTATAAAAACATTTGACCACAATAATATGGAGACATATTGGGAGTATACTGAAAAAATAACACTAAGTAATTATGTTGTTGAAATTCTAGACTCTTTAAATTTCATTCTATATCTATCTAAAATTTAAAGGATGTAAATAATGAGTCAAGTACATAATCTCCTTTAACAGAAGCATAATTAAAATACATAAACTTCTATCAAATAAATAGAACACATAAAAAAGAAGCGTGAGGAAAATAGTATAAAATAAAATTGGGAAAATATATTAAAATTAACAATTATAGTAAATGTAGATATAAATTTAAATATCTAAAACATGTAGCAAATTATAACAAAAATACATAAAAATAAATAAATATTACTGAATAATAGCCACTGTTAATTAAAAGAAAGATGACAGAAGTATATGTATATGAATATGTATTTTTAAGTATTATTAGGAATAAACAATCACTGAAAGATAGAAGGAGATATTCCCAGGAAGATATGAATGTTTCTAACTAAAAATGTATATACCAAATAATATACCATTAAATCATTCTAATTATCATAAAAAAATTTCTAAATTATGCATAGGTATTATAAAAGAAAGCACCTTTTACAGATATACTTTAGTTAATTGTATTTTGCTCTGGTAACCCCGAGTGCTGCTGGGTGTGACCCAAAAACCACATTAAAACATAAAAGTACTTATGTATATGCTCAGAAATCATGTTTATCCAGCTATTTGAGTATGATATGGTCCAACTGGACTAAATAAACATTACAAGTTTGGGTTTTTAATACACACACACACATATCCTCAAACAACAAAAATTCTAATTTGTAATTTCAGAACTTGAAGAACTTGTAATGTACTCTTGGAGATTAATTGTATATGGCAATATGAATTGGAGAGGGAAGGGCTTAAGAAATTTTCTGAGATTTGCTTGTTTTTCTCTTTCTTTTTTCCAACTGAACCACAGAACTTGAATCATCTTCTCCTTCATAAATTGAGGGGGAAAAATGAAAGGTACCAGAAACAATCAATCATATGAACACTTGAATCATCTTCTCCCTCATAAATTGAGGGGGAAAAATGAATGGTACCAGAAACAACCAGTCATATGAACATTCAGTGAAAATAAAAAATGATCAGGCTTGCAAGCGCTAGCCAAAGAAGGACCGTGGTTCGATCCCCCAGCGTCCCATGTGGTCCCCCCAAGCCAGGGCCAATTTCTGAGCGCATAGCCAGGAGTAATGTGCTTAAAGGAATCAGAAAGGCAGATTTACCAGTTAGAGCTTAAAAAAAGCAAGCTTATAGTTAATTAAGCCTGTCAATTTAATCTCTCAAGTTGCAACATTATCTTACTGTACACAGGAAAAAAACAGTAGTTGGTCATTTAGCAACTAAACTAGGTAGACAGAAATATCAGTAGGACTCTTTAGTTTTCTGTTTCACTGTAGGTGGAAAATATATAGATAAGAATATAAGGAACTAACAAGAAAAAAAAGTTAGAGCTTTGTATTAAACCTTCTATGACAGGGATTGGGGAGATAATAGAGTTATAGGATGCTTGCATTGCACAAGGTCAACTGGGATTTGATTACTGACACCCCATATGGTCTTCCCCTGACCCTTACCAGGAGAAACTCTTGAGTGCATAACCAGGAATAAGTCAGAGATTAGCCTGTTAGGTTTGTGCTAGCAGTTCAGTGATAAGACAAAAAAAAAAACACTTGGCCATGCAAGTCACAAAGCAGGATTTTATTTGCTTAGCTAGCTAAGTGTCCAAGACTTCCACCTGGTAACAGGCCTGAGTCTGAGGGAGTAAAGATATATATGGCCAAATGTGGCCATGCATCAGAGTTGAATGTACAGTTTGAGGAGGCAAATAAAAGAGAAACACCATTCAAATGCCACAATAAATATAATTCAGAAGTTACAAGGCTGATCTGTTAAGGCCTATCCTGAGTGCAGAGATGTGGGTGCCATATTCCAGGTCTTGTGTCTCCCTTTGTCTACAACTCTTAGCTTAAGGCCACATTCCCATAAACTAACAAGTTAGCGAAGGGGGTATACACAAGCATTTTTAGCAAAAGCAGAAACTTTCATGGAAGAAAGAGGAAGCCTCAGGGTCCTACAAGCCAAATATGACTCTCAAATAAAAAGAAACAAACAAAAGACTGCATGAAAGTCATTTTAACAATGAATTACATGATACTTAGACTCACACATGTCCACATAAGCAAATGTATGGATAGAACTAGAAATACAAATGAAGACAAGGGATAAAAAAACTATGAATTCAAATGGAAAATTAATTTCTTTTTTCTGAAAATCACTCAGATCTGGAGTAGGACAAGACCACACAACTAGAATAAAGTTTAAGGGTTTAATCTGTCTGCCAACAAGACCCTTACCCTGGCCAGCCAAGGCCATCCCCTGAAGGAGATGAGCCCCATCCAAGAACTTGAGGAAGATTATTTAGGGAAAGGATATAGGGAGGTTCTAACTTTCTGATGATCCTTAAAATGATTGGCTATTGTCTTGGCGTACCTTCCTACTGCTCCCTTGCCCCTCCCTGATAGATAACCTAGTATGGCCAGGTAGCTTGGGGTGGAGTCTATGGAAATAGGCTTGTGAAGACCTGGCATATGGCTTACACCATGTGGTCCTTAAAAATGGTGTCTCTCCCTGCTCAGAATCTGAGAAGCCTGCCATGTGGCCTTTACAAAATGGCATCTTTCCTTGTTCAGAACTCAGATCCCAACAAAAACTTTGGCCTTTCTCCTTAGGAAAATTGTGGCAAAAAAAGGAATTGCTTTCTCTAATCTTGTTGGATGGTTATGCTACACACACTAGTCCCATAAGACCAAACTGAATTTTATTTATTTGTTTGTTTGTTTGTTTGGTTTGGTTTTTGGGCCACACCCAGTGATGCTCAGGGGTTACTTCTGGCTATACACTCAGAAATTGTCCTTGGCTTGACACCAAAGTATCGAATCACGGTCCGTCTTAGGCTATCATGCGCAAGGCAGACACCTTACACCCTGTGCCACCACTCCGACCCGAATTTTAATATTAAATAAAAGTGGAGAGAATATATGAAGACTTTGATAATATTATTAGCTCCCAGAAAATGGGGGGGGGTGTTTGAGTGGTTGTGAGTGGGGAAGAGTCTAACAAAGTAGGGTTCACTCTCTTTGCTTTTAGAAAGTAGATTCTTGCTTTGTAGTTAAGTAACTCATCAAATGTACTCAACACTTTATTTAACTGGAGTCTAAGACTGCTGTTGGTAAAGAAGCAGCAATAAGTGGATCTGCCAGAAAAGAGGAATATTTGACCTTTTGTAAATGGCTCTATGATTTTTAAAATCTGGACTTTAAAGTCACTTTTAAAATCAGAATGTGCTTCTTATAAGTAAATAAAATAAAAAATTATATACATTTGATAAAATAGACATTATTTTCAAAGCATGATACGTTATTTTCAAAGTGTGATACATGTGCTGAGAATAATAGGAAACTTAAAAAAAAAGAAAAAGAAAAAAGAGGGTGGGATAGGACAGGGTAAAAAAAAAAGACAAAGAATAAAAACACAATCTATGTGTCTGTGCACAGATCTGCAGAAGAAACTCAGAGTCAATGGAGTGACTGTTAGGTCACTCCTTCTTTTATTCCAATACAAAGACTTCAGACCTCACTTCCTTCCTCCATCACCAAAACTTTTGAAATGTAAAAACCCATCTAGACTGTATTAGTCCCATATAGGAACTTTTTGTCTGTTACTATGCCCCGCCCCCTTCCTGGGGGTGGATTGCAAAGGATAAAGTTTGTTGTTTTGGGTGGCTCTGGACCCATGAGGTTGAAAGCTCCCAGATCTAATGCTTTTACTTGGATGCTTCGCTTGGGTTATTAATTCTTCCCAACTACCCTGTTCAAGATCCGTGGCAAAAAAAATTCCTCCTCCTCTCAAACAAAGGCGCATGCCTGCTGCTATCTGCATTTATGCCTGTGGTTCCTCCTGCAGGTATGTTTCCTAAGTGCCTTTCAATTCGGTCTTAGCACACTTGGTTTTTCAGCCTGTGGCCAATATTCTAGTAAATGTGCTTAAACTCTTGTCCTGCCAGTTGGATACTGGTTTGAATCCCCAACACTTTCTGTTGTCCTCTGAACATTATCAGAAGTAATCTCTGAGCACAAAACCAGGACTAGGCCCTGAGTACCACCAAACCAGGACTAAGCCCTGAGCACCACTGAGTATGTCTACCTCAAAAATTACCCCCCTCCAAAAAATTACCCCCAAATGTTTAAATTTCCTGCAAACAGTTTAAATTTTCAGGGGGAAATGTACTAACCATGATTACATATTGTTCTAAAAATTAAGTTGACACAAAATTTTAAATCATATTATTTTATCTATCATATAAAAATGTGATTTCAAATCTGCTTTACACAACTATATATTAGTTTTAATTAAATTTTATCTTATGGCTTTAAATAGAAAGAATTCAAAGGAATACTTTTCATTTAATAAATTCTGCCCAAGACAATATATTTTTGTGGTTTCCTAGGTAATAGTTGCCATAGTTCTGAAATGCATAATCAGATAGGCATTGTATTCATAATTGGTACTACACTGTAGCTTCACATCACTATTTTAACTAGTGATAAATAAATGTATCAGTCTTTGGTTGCATATCAATGCCAAATGTCACTGTCAACATGTTATTATGATTAATAAAATACTTATTTAAAATTTATTCTCTGATAATTCTGTTTAGTATCAAGAACTTTGCAGGTTTCACAATGTTATATAATGTATGTATAATAGTATAATGATGATAGTGATCATATAATTGTATTTCTTTTTCTTTTCTTTTCTTTTTTGGTTTTTGGGCCACACCCTGTGACACTCAGGGATTACTCCTGGCTATGTGCTCAGATCTCACTCCTGGCTTGAGGAAATGCCACATGGAATGCTGGGGGTTAGAACCACAGTCCATCCTAGGTTAGTCCCATGCAAGGTAAACACCCTACTGCTGCGTTACTGCTCCGGCCCCTATAATTGTACTTCTATTAAAATAATTTAAATAATTCTAAAAATATGATATTTACTTTATTATTAGATGATTGTAGTTATTTAGCTAATCACTCTCAAGAAAAAATTGCCTAATTTACATATATATGCCTAGATATGTAATTATTGGATTTTAATTTAGTTTAAAATATCAGAAGGTTTTGATTGATGTCACACAGGACATAAATGATTGCCACTTTTAAGTTATTTGCTTGGTAATTTTAAATCAAGTAACATTTAATCACAGAACAAGATTTTGCAATAATATTCCTTGTCTGAAATTAGCTGTAAGTTTAAACAAGAAACCTAAAGCTCAAAAGTTTAATTATTCCATCATTTTCTTTATCAGTTGAGATAACATGTGAAAACAATCGCTAAATAGTTATTTGTATATGCCCTGAACAATTACTAAAACTTAAATACCAATTCATTTTCTCTCTAATATTTTCATCAATCTGATATATGTTAGAAGCTGTTGTAAACAAGGGATTTATATAAATTACATTAATATTAAGACATCCAAATAAGAAACATTAGCTTAGAAAAATTTATCTGGGGCAAGAGATAGCATAGAGGTAAGGCGTTTGCCTTTCATACAGAAGGACAGTGGTTTGAATCCCGGCATCCCATATGGTCCCCTGAGCCTGCCAGAAGCAACCTACCAGGAGTAACCCCTGAGCGCTGCTGGGTGTGGCCCAAAAAAAACAAAACTAAACTAAATTTATCTAGCACGTTTTACCAAAGTATAGGATGTACAGAGTCTACCTTCTAAAACATGATAAAAAAAAAGAAATTAACTGATAACCCACTCAATTATGTTTCAGACATTTCATCTAAAAGAAAGACTGCAGTATAATAAAAAATATTTTAAAGAGCCAAGATATTGTACCTTCATAAAAGAAAAAAAATATTTCCTGTGGATAAAGTGTAAATATATATACACACAACATTGTTTTTTTCTTTTCTGAACTTTAATTGCCCTTTTCTTTTCTTTTTATTTATTTACTTATTTATTTTTGCTTTTGAGTCACTGTCTGTTGTCCGCAGGGCTTTCTCCTTACCGGCTCTGTTTTCGGGGATCACTCCTGTAAGAATGTGGACCAGAAGGAGTGTGTGGAATCAAACTCTGTTGGTAGCGTACACAGCAAGAGCCCTACCTGCTATACTTTGGCTTGGGCCCCTGATTCCCTTTTTGTTACCTGCGTTTCCCACACAGTTTTCCTCCATGTTTCTATAGTGAATCTATTTGCGAAGATCACAACTCATTTCTATGTTATTATTTCCCTGTGTAAATAATCTAATCATATCTTGGCTGAACTCTTAGCCTCATTGGAAGAAGTTGATTTATTTTTCTTCCAATATTTGTCTTTCTATAATACCACATCTCCTGGGGTTCTTCTCACTGGTCTGACTTTTACTTCTCTGTTTCCTTTGCTACCTTGTTTCTTTGCCTCTCTTTTTCAATTCTATCTACTCTCTTCAATTTCTATTAGTGATTGTTGGAGTCAGAAATGCCAAAGGTGGCA
>PVKC010020624.1:0-18528 GCA_004027635.1 Crocidura indochinensis
CATGTTTTCTGTTTACCTGAACTATTTTGTCACAGGTTTCTCCTTTTATCAGGAGTCACTAGGATTCTCATGCCTTTATATATCATAGTCATATTGTGCTAGCGATGTGTCAGCAAAAAATTATTCACAGCAGTTAATCACCATTCTTCAAGATTTAGGCATCTAGGTGGTTACCTAGAGCAAAGATAAATATACACCTGTAGTATGTATATATGTTGCATACATATATAGATGACATATTTTACCACATTGCTACAAAAGTTTCTTTCTAGAATCTTTTTTATATTTAGTTTCCTGAACATGATTAAAATTTTAATTTTTAGCTGATTTAGAAATGACCACAAGATACAAAACACCCTGAAAATTAAATGAACATTGCTTTTAGAGTAAGTGAATATTATCTATGTGCTGCAAATATAACTTCAGCAGATTTTTTCTCTTGATGAATATCTACATAGATTATTAATTTTTTTCATATATACTTACTGAATTCTCCCATTACCTTGCAAGAGTTCCTAGACCATAAACTATCCTTGAGAATTGATTCCACACTCCCTCAGATATGACATTTCATAAGCCAAGTCCTTTAAAAATACAACATTTCATATATTTCTCAGAGCACATGTCAAATCAGTAACATGCAAACATAATACTTTTACTACTTCTTAGAGCATGGTGTTGAGAGGAAAAAATTTAATATATCAGTGCTACATCTACATTAATGCAATGGTGGAATATTGAAACTGCTTTTATCTGCCACATTCCTCAAATGAAAGCAGCAGCTAAATTTTATGGTAGTTAAACTGTGAATCCTACACACAACCTTGCCTATGTGGATGTAGTCCTTTAGTGTTATTAAAGAGTATTCTTTATTCTGCATCTTAGACTTTTACAGTTACTATGGATATAAGAAGCCTATCATGTGGTCATGTCTAGCGCTGTAAAATCTTTCTGAAGTGTGCAAAAAATCTTGATAGAATTCATTGCACTTTTAAGAAAACACAATTAAACATCACCTGGCATTTCCATAGCAGACCATAGAGAGATTCTGGTATACCTACTCTCCCAATGACACAAAATATGAACTTGTCAATAGTTCTTGAGTGCTTTGGGGACAATCTGACAATTGTTTGCATTTCCTACTTTCTATCTTATAGTAATCTTATACTTCATAGTCAAGGAAAGTGCAAATTCCACTATCTGGACAAACAATGACTACAATTCAGAATTTTGAGGCAAATATAGTCTCTATTGAATAGGATTTAGTTAAATCTTTCAAAAAAGTTTACTATTAACCAGAAATTATGACTGCAGATGAACAACTTCCCATGTCAAATATGTTTAAATGATTAACAAAGATATTATCTTATACATTATACATTTATATCATTATACATTTATATAAATCAAGTATCAGAGAATCTTTGCTGCAATGCTGAAAAAATCCTTCTATCACCTACAGTCAACAGTATCTTTTCTTTAGTTGTCTTGATTAAAATAGTGGCATTTGCTCCTGGCAAATCCTTCATGGAGCAACCTGAGTTCACTTGTGCCTAGCCACAATACAATTGCATGATTCTGAAAGAATTTGAAACCCTACCTCAACAAATATATTTCTGTTTTTCAACATATATTCAAAGCAATACTTGGCATTGTAATGTGACTCTTGACAGGGCAAGGTAAATTCATCATGCTAAACTGAAGTGTTTCTGGCAGATGTCTACTCAGTAACAATCAAATTGTGTGTACTGTAATATATGACAACCATATTGCTACTTCTGGTTGCAAAACTTAGAAGTCTGATATTTTATAATACAAAATCAAGGTATTATGCAATCCATTATCGCACTATATTTTTGTCATTTAAAATTTTTACTGCATGCATTAAAAATAAAACGTTTTTACTATATACTGGATGAAATTTAAGAGTAATTAAAAATAGAATAGTTAAAAGATTAAATTTATTTTCTACAGATTTAGTCATTTGACCCATTACATGCTCTTGTTTTAAGAAAAAAATAATGAAAATACCAGCTCTGTGCATTGAAATATTATAAAAATAAAACTGGTTGTCCCATATTTTAGGTAATAAACCTTAAACATTGTTTCCTTTAAATGTAATCGAAATGAAAAATGGCAACTTTTTAATAATAAAACATATAAATAGGGGGCCGAGCGGTGGCACTGGAGGTAAGGTGCCTGCGCTAACCTAGGACGGACCACGGTTAGAACCCCCGGTTCCCCATATGGTCCCCCCCGTGCCTGCCAGGAGCGACTTCTGAGCGAATAGCCAGGAGTAATCCCTGAGCATCACCAGGTGTGGCCCAAAAACCAAAAAACCAAAAACCAAAAAAACAAAAAAACATATGAATAGTCTCAAACACTTGCTTCTATAATTCTATGACATCCTCACATAAAGACTAATTAAATCAGAATATGCACATGTTTTAGTTCCTAAGAAATCTGTCCTTTTATTATGATTTGGAAACACTGCTTTATTTCCTTTACTTTGAACAATTAATCAATATTTTCATGAATGGTCAAAGCTCTTAAATAGTATTTTATGGTTTAGTTGCCAGATGCAATTTATTTTCTGACCAAAAAAATTACTAGCTATTACCTTCATGTATAAACCTGAGGACAAACCTAAGGAACTTTTTATTCCCCCAAGAGGTACCTTTTATTTTTTTATTATTCCTAGTAAGCACACATCCTCACTTTTATTGTTTTTGTTGCTGTCTTCTATTTTGATTTGGGGTCATGCTGAGCAATTCTCAGGATTTACTAACTACTGGGTATGTAACCAGAAGAACTGACAATGTAATCAGGGCTGGCTACTGCTTAAACCTTTTTAAAAAAAAAAAGTTTCTTGATAATTCTTTAGTATTTTCAATGTGATTTTAAATACTCACTTTATAATGTAACTGTTTTACCTCTTTTGCCTTTTGGTTGCAATTATGATGACAAAGAACCACTCTGACTTAATTGTGGTACTCACTGAGGGTCAGTGCATTTTAAATATGCTTCTTACACACACACACACACTTGATTGTGGTTTTCCATATTGTCCACCTTGTAAATGCTCTCAGAATTAAAAATGACAAACTCTTGGCATTTGGATCATACTTGGCTTTTAGGGCTTTGCTAGGAATTAATCTCACAACCTCAAGCCTGAAAGGCAGGTAGTCAACTTCTACCCTCCTAATATGCCAACTCCTCTCATGAAATTTTTATGGATATTTTTTTAATTTCACAATACTTTTTGTAATGAATAAAATAGCTAAAGCAAATTTAGGTGCTTTTTTATTAGTGCTAAGAAAAAAAAATCTTATGTGCAGGTTTTAAGACAACTTAAAATTAGATAGCCTCTGTAGTCCAATAAACATCTCCTCCAAGTCATATTAAACTTGGAACATTCCTAGTTCCAAGTGAGACTGATTGTTTAGGAAAGACAAAAGTGGTTGAGAATATAACATTGGAAGATTTACTAATTTTAGAGTTGCTGTGTCCAATATTGTACACTACCTAAGACTCTTAATAGATTACATGCAATCTTTAGGTAACTTAAATACTTTTTACAAATTAGTAACTGATAACTAGAGATATATCATTTAATAACAAATCCATTGTGTAGAAACATTTATTTTAGTTATTATGCCATTGGTATAACATAATATATTAAATTCTGAAAATCAAATTATTTATGGTATATATATATAAATATGTGTGCATATATTCACTTATTCAGTTAGTATATCAACAAATAGATTGACTTCTAATTTCTGGCCTTCTGCAGATTCCTTTTTATGTCTCTTTGCTCATGTCAATCTCTTCTCACTACTTCCAGACTGACATCCTTTGAATTACTTGGGATCTTAACATTTAGTTTGTTTTTGTTTGGTATTTTGTTTTTGGGTCACATCTGACAACACTCAGGGGTTATTCCTAGCTCTGAGTTCGGGAATTACTTCTGGCAGGGCTCAGGGGATCATATAGATGCTAAAAATCGAATCAGAGTAGGGTGCATATAAAACAAATACCCTATCCTGCTGCACTCTTATTCTGCCTCTGGTTTTGTATTATTTTTACTTGGGGTGGGGGGAGGTCACACCTGGCTGTGTTCAGGGTCTACAACTGACTCTGGTTTTAGGGAACCATATGTAGTGCCAGGGATCACACCCAGGCCAGCCACATGCAAGGAAAACAGTTTACTCACTGAACTCTTTCTGCACTGGCAAATTTACTGACTAGCACTGACCTCAAGTGAATTCAACCACCAAATACAAGGTATTCTACAATTCCTATTTTATAAAGCTTGAATGGAATTCCAATGTTGTTTGCTAATGGTGAAACTGCTTACAAACACTTACAGATATCCTTTTACTCCTTAGTGAAAACATTCCATCTGTGGCCTGAAATATGAGTGTTCTTGAAAACTTCCATGACTTATCATTTTTAACAGCTGGTTTTATATTGAAAATATTGATTACATTTGACAAGTCTATTCAACTACAATAGTCTTTTTATACTTTCCCAGAAGTGTTTCACTTCAGTTCTTCTATTTATTCATACAGCCAATGTCTTAGTTTAAGAATTATCATCTTTGGTATAAATTGAATATACAATGTTTTAACCATCTATGTAAACTATACTTTATCTTTCCTCACCTTCTTTGTAAAAAGGAAATGTATTATGATCAGGAAATATATAGATATAAATTTGATCATTTTGCTTATGGGGCAGAGATCAGAAGCCTTCAAGAAAGCATTTGCAATCTGTCTTGTTGGACTCAGGTCAATCACCTCCTGCTTATCTTCTTCAAAATTATACCAACTTCAGACTGAAACAATAAAATTAATTTTCTCTGCTTCCCAGTTTGATGTTACCACTTCTGGAAAAAATTCCAACTCTCCTGGAGTGCCTTGGTTATCTGTTTGCTCTATCTACATCTCTATTCATTCTTCTATTTAACTCATGGAGAATATGCTGGCATATATGATAATATTTTGGGAAGCAGCAGTATTTACATTACTCCTGGCTCTGTGTTCAGAAATCACTCCTAGAAGGTTCAGGGCATTATACAGGTTGTTGCAGGGCAAACATCCTATCCACTGTGCTGCTATGGTATCACTCAGTCCTCAAAGATAACTCTTTATTAATCAAATTAATGTATTTTCTCTATTGTTTTCTTAACTAAAGACTCTTCACTATTTACTTCTCTAAGAACTGAAGTGATAGAACTACCTGGAATGCATCCTACCAGGATTTGAAGCCCAGTATCCCTTATGGTTCCCTGAGCCCGCCAGGAGTGATATCTGAGGGCTGAGCCAGAAGTAAGCCCTGAACACCACTGGGTGTGGCCCCCAAACTATATATATATATATATATATATATATATATATATATATATATATATATATATATTTATTTATTTATTTAAAAAAGATACTTTTCTATTACTACTGTCAGCAAAAGGTCTGGTAGAAGCTGGAAAGTAGTAAATTCTCCTTGGCTAACTGGGTGAGTATTTGAGGAATCAGTTAAAGTGAGTTTTCAGTGTGTATAAAGAAAGTTGGATACTTTGGCCTGGAAATCTTTGAGCCTAAAGGAAAATAGATGTTAGATTAAATTCTATTATTACCTTTGGATATATTGACATAGAGTTCCTAAATGCATTTCTGGTGGGATAAATTGCCAAATTAAAATTCCTATTGACTCTGCTTATTTGATGATGTTGAGTTATTTTCAGGTTTTAGAGAAAAGAAAAACCTTGCTGTTTCTAGGGATCCTAAAACATAAGTTTAGTCACAAACTTTAGGTCACTCATAGTGATGGCACACTTTTATATATTTATTTTTTGTATGTTTGAACCACATCTGGCTGTGCTCAGAAATCATTCCTGACATGAAGGCAAATAAATACCTTACCCGCGGTGCTATCACTCTGGCTCCTAAAACACTGTTTTCCCTTCTCTTAATCCCATTTAGTAATATCAAATGTTAGCTTTGGTTATATGATCACTGGAGTGACTATGTCAAGTAAATTTTTAGAATATCTAGTATAGTCAATATTATTAAATTTGACTGCCATGTTAAAAAGATATAACATCCAAGACAATAGGATTTCCATTATTTTATAAATCATGTAAATACACAATAACAAGATTAGATTCAGACAGAACATACCCACAAAGTCTTTCGCTATTTCATTAGTCAAAGTACTGGTGAGAAATAAATGGTTCATTCAAACGGCTTAACTGAAGAGCGTTTTAAAAGCAGTCTCAGGAGCATGAATGGAAAAAAAAAAAAGAGGTCAGATCTAAATACCCATGCCAAAGTCAGCAACAATAAAATCGAGAGACCCAAACTCCAACAAAATAAACACAAAATGGATGTTACACTGGTAGTCCTGGGGGTTAGGTGAGGGGTGCTGGTATGGGATGCATGCAGGGAACTATGTTGGAGGAAGGTCAACATTGGTGGTGGGAATGGCCCTAATTCACTGCTACTAAATGCCTAAAATACAACTGTGAAAGACTTATAATTCACAAAAGTCTCGATAAAAATAAATAAATAAATAAATAAATAAGGACGTGTTTACAGAGGAATACTCAGTATGAGGTAACCAAAAAAGGGTTTGTAAGGAACTAACAACAGTGGAAAACTTTTCTTTACCTTGCTTGAAGAGGCAAGAGCAGGGCGCTTTAGATGTGGGAGGGGCTAGTATCTTTGCAAAGGGCATCTTATGTGGAGGAGTAAGGTTGTTAAAAATTACTGCCAGGAAAGGGGCCAGGTAGTGGCACAACAATTTATATTTTGACTTCTCTTTTCTCTATTCTGATTCCCATGATTCTTGCCAACAGGCAGACTAGCTGGAAAACAGAAGGCAAGACAAAGCAGGCAGAAAGAGAAAATAAATCTGGAGTGACAAATGGAAAATGATTGGCAAACCATCTTGGAAAATGCATCTCACTCTTGATTCATCATCCATCTGGGAAAAGGGAATCTCAAAAATAAGTACATACTCAATAGCGAGATATAGTAGGTTCTTATACTATGGATCAAGGCAAGATGTAAATTGAACAGCGCAGTTTTTCATCTCTCCAAGAGCCCAGGTCAATATATACATGATGAATCTGTGTATGCATGATACATGTAAAATTTCTTAACAAATGCCAATCCAGTGGGATTACCTAGGAATATAAATAAGCTTTACATAGTTCATTAGGAGCTGCTAGAGATGAATTTTACATAATAAATTAATAAATAATAAATACTAAATAATAATCTTAATTGTTGTTTTTATTGTATTTATGCATATGCATATACATTAAGGTATATATATACATATATATATATATATATACAAATCTCTGATGAATCATAAGGTTGTGAAGATCAAATGAGAATCTGGATATGGTTTTCTTTTGAACAGTTAAACAAGCACAACCAATGTCTATCCCTATCACTTTTGGACCTGATCTTATAAACTGGTCCCTGAGTATATCTGAATATATGCTAGTCAATTATCACATCCTTTCTATTCTTTTGACTATCTCTCTTCTACACATGGAGCACTTCACTCAACTCCAACTTAAACATAACATACAAAGAAAAGATAAGCAGTAAGAAAATCCAAATGTATTGGCAATACCACTGCATGTTAAGAAAAAAAGAACTAAAATCACACTGAACTCCATCTTCGGTGTGCACTCCCCTTTCCATAGGTCCTATTAACTTCAAAGGGAGCTTCGTGCATGTAAATGATTATATTTATTGGATGCGCCAACTCCTTCTTATCCTCTGGGCACAATTAGAAATATCATAGAAAAATGAATGTCAGAGACTTGGATCCATATTTGATATTCTATGGGAAATTCCCCATAGTTACAGATGTTAGAAATCCTGCCCAATGGTCCAGTTATGAATTTGTAGTATTCTATCATCTCTGAAATTATTTTTTCTGATTTGAAAAATATTCTTTTCCACATTAAAGAAAAACATTTCTTGAGGCCTAGGGACATTGGCAATAAAATCTCGGTTTGTTGGACTACTCAGTACCGTCATAAAAATTACAAGGGCATAGCTTCTCTCTTTCAAAACACTGTGAGTGCTTCCCTGAGATTATATCATTAGTACCTACAGCAATCCTGTTTCTACTTTAAGTTCACTTGGGAACTACAGATCAAGCCAGTGTCTAGGAACTATGTCCCTGGGAGCTCAGTTTGTCATATACACACTGTAATTTCAGTGTTTGTTGTATATCCAGGCCATTATCAGTATTCTTGTTAGGTACCAGTAAACTCAGATTTCTCCAGTTGAAATCATCACTATTGCTGAATACAGATAGAGGTATATGAGAAGTTACACTTTTCATACTGATGCTGTTTGTTCACTTTAAATTCAGTTATCTCAGGCTTCTAGTGGAATGTCTCGAAAATGAATTTTGAAAATGTCCTCACTTCATTTATCATTGAATAAGGGGCCCTTATGTAAGTGACAGAGACATGGCCTCAGCAATATTTATATAAATATTTATATGCATACGTATGTATATCTATGCAAATTATACAGAGTAGGTTAATTCTTATACTGCACGTTTATTGTGAAATGGCACAATGGAGAAAAATGGAAAAGTCTCTCAGATGGTTTATAGCTCTCTTAAAAGATAAAATGTGTACAACTAAATTCTGAAAACGTTTCTGGAAATGTACCTATATGTGATGCTTGCTGGCATAATGGATAGAAAGATTTATTTAATAGTATTTTGTTAAACAATCTGACTTACAGAAGATTCATTTTCACTAGCCTCATAGAAAAATAAAATCATATCAAATAAATTTAAACACATTTTGAATTATTTATAAGAAATGGATAGGCAAAAACAATGTTAATTTTTGTAAATATTTATGGAGAAAAAACACAAAGTATATATAACAATCAAATATCCAGTGAAAATATGTGTAAGTAGGTTTATTTTGAAAGGAAAAGTCCTACTCCCAGTGTCATAACCAATTAAATTCTCTAGGTAATGACCCCATTTGCATAGTGAGCGAAACCCACAAGTGGGAATTTTAATGGGCACACCACCTGAGTACAGTAATTGAGAGTGACACAACTTGAACTAGTTTTGTGCTTACCCCACTGAAAATTCTACTCATATTATTTTTAATGTCAAGCTACAAGTCAAATTTCAAGATGATGGATTTGTTCTTTTTTAAGCACTGAGTTTGAATAAAAGAAATGCTTTAATTCTGTTATGCATTGCATAGCTTTGTTTTAACTAATCTGTAGTTCTCTCAACGTTGTCTCATTTTCTTCAGCGATTAGAATTTAATTGTATTCATTAATTTGTGAATAATTAGATAAAGACAATAATGTCCTGAGCAGCCAAATTGCTTGTGAATTGCAATTCAATGTACTTTTACAGGATATGTATTTGTTAAGCTGACATGATAGTTTACTAAAATGCAATTGGGTAAATATGACCAGTAATTCTTTCTGATGATCTAAAACATTGAACATAATATGTGTTCCAGGGTAATTTTCTCCTACTTCACCTCAACACCAAGAAAACACAGTTCCTGCAGAGCTTATCACAGATGCCTTGTCATCTGAAGGTGTTACTTTTTAAAAGATATTCTTCCTATCTTTCAGGCACTATTCATGTCCTTGAAAAAACTGCATTCTGACTGAGGTACCTCATGGCCTCCGCTTTAAATTATATAGCAATGGTGATCTCAAGACATTAAGAGTTAGAAACATCTGATGGAGCTGTGCTTTCGAGGTTTTCGGATGACATTTTAAAACTTCTTTGTTTCACTTTAAGATTGGTTGAGATCCTATTTGTAGGTTTTTGACACCACTCCGCCACATCTGTAATTGGCATAACATCCAGCAGACAGGATCTGTACATCTTTACACTGCAACCCACCAAGTTAAGAAATGTATTGGTTCAATATAAAACAGCAGGGCTGTTTTTAGACATAGTTACTAGTGCACAAGCTTTAATATGGCTTGGCTTCATCCTATAATGAGAGCTTTTGGTCCCCTGCTCAACAGGCTTTTATTCCTTTGCAAAAGGCTATGAACTATGTCAAGTGGATCAGCTGCTTTTGTACACCCTCTTTCTTGGCTTTGGAACATAATTCCTTTGCTTCTACCCCTTTATGCATCAGACGGAACTTAAGAACCTTTACAATTTTTCAAGCTAAACTTAGAACTTGTTTGAATTTGCTTTTGGCTATTTTCCTAATAATTACATTCTCAACTGAACTGCACACAAAGAGAAGGTCTAGAAGAGAACACTTAATTGTAGTGCTATATTTGTCTTTTAATGTGTGTTATGTATACCCCATATTGGTAACGTGTAAAGGATGGGTATCTAAAAATGGTTTTAGCAATATCACCTTACAATGAAACATTCTTTTAGCAAGAAGAGAGCAGAAAGGGTAAATAAACAATAGAACTAGAGATAACTTCAGGTAAGGCAGAAAAGAGGTCAACTACTCCTGTTGACACCTCGCTGCTTAGGAACTAGATTCTAGGCTCAATGGGAGGAAATATCATACTATTGAGCCATCTTGATGAAGAATGTCATGATGTAAATTCTTTTTGCTAGAAGACCCTATCAATGCAGGTAGATTACAGTCCATATACCTCCAGAATACCCAGTGTCATTGTCTTACAGAAGGAATGACCATTTTTCATTGTAAATTCTGCAATGTGAAAACACATGTGACTGAGTCATCACCAATGATGGCAGTCACGCACCATGCAAGTGCCTTACCTTCAAACTTTTTTAGTTTATTGAATTTCTAAAGATCCTGAGAGAACTATAAGTGAATTGGATATAGAAAAGAGTTAACAGTAATTCCTAATCCTTGTTTATGTAATGTTTATTTAAAAATTAAAAAGCATATAGGACAAGTTATCAGTCTATTAGCCTCTAACGAAAAACAATGCTTCACTGAAGAAAAGAAAGCCCAAAACACCTATTAAAGATTTTTGAAAGTTTTATCTAGCTTGTCAGATTATATAAAACAAAACTAGAAGTCTAAAATAACAAATAATTAGAAGGATCATAAATTCCTGAAAAAAAGTTGATAATCTTTAATTAACTTACTCTTTCAGCTGTTATATAATTCTAAACATTTAAAGTAGAATTTTAGGAAGGCAAGTCAGTCTTTCTGTCTCAGACTCGCTGTTAAATGGGAATGCTTAATTTTCATAATAGAACCTAGGGCACTAGTAGCATTTTACATATAAACAAAGGAAATTTATTACATAAAGTTTTTCTGATTTTTTTCACAGACGTAATTCTTTAGAAGGGGAAAATGATGGAAGGATATTCAAAGTTGCTTTTAAATAAAAAGCCTTCTCACATCGATACCATGCATTTCCTGTTAAACATACTTTTGGGCTTTGGGCTGAAATGTGGCTCAGCAGGATAGTATTTGGCATGTGCGATTTTGGGTTTGATTCCTGGTACTCTCAAAAATGTAAAAGTAAATATATTTCATACTATTTATAGACTATGCTCTGAGAAGTCCTATATAAAACACTTTAATGACTTATTTGAGGGGCAAGGTTTATACAAATGAATACTTAATTATACAGGTCTTTGAATTCTCATCTTTGCATATATATTTTTTAATTCTTTAGCTTTTGGTGCTAGAGAGATACTACAGAGGTTAAGGCATATGCCTTACATATGACTAATTCTAGTTTGATCTCTGGCATCATAGGTCTCCTAAGCCCATCAGGGTGGCCTATGTAATTCCCATCTTTCAAGCTCCCAGCAGCACTATAGTCATGTACTCTGCTGGCAAAAAGACTTCATCAGTGTTGGACCTCCTGAACATTTCCTAGGTGATGAAAAACAATAATACCACCCACAAAAATTATTTCATTTGTATAATTTGAGAACTAAATCCTAAATAATCAGGAGGTTTACTGGAAAAACTGTACTAAACTCATGTTCTGATGAAATCAGATTAACTATAGTTAATATGGTTAATATAATATACACTAGGTACTAGTTTAAATCTCTTACAGTTCATTTATGAGCATGAATCTTGTGCAACTTTCAGACTAAGACATAATGAGAAAGAAGTAACAAGGAAAAGAAACATTACAGCACAATAGTGAATATATATATTTTTTAATTAATTTTTGCAATGCTGGGGGTTGAACCCAAGAATTCACACATGAGGCATGTGCTCTACCACTGAATCTCATTCTTGTCATGAACACACTTTCAAAATTTAAAAATACTTCAGGATAACACGTTCAGTTTAATAATATTTAAGTTTCCACATTGAAAGATACCAAATTTCTAGCTGGAGCATTCAACAAAACATTTTATGTAAAGAAGTTCTAAAACATAATGAAACTCCACATTTGTCTACATTTCATTTTTTAATTTATTTTTAAAAATCATGTAAGATATTTTATAGAACAATTAAAGAATAGGATAGAAATTGAAGTATAAATATGAAAATAAAATTCTGCTATTATTAATATTCTCTGCTAGAAAGAATTATTTGGAAAGTGCTAAAATTATTATGGCTAATAATAGCAGAATATATTTAAATATTAGACAGGCTATTTGGCTGAAAATTTTGAAAAATAAAAAATCATACATTTTAACAGTTTCAGGTCATTATAAGGCCCTATATCTTGATATACAGATGATATTCTTATATGCTAGCACATATGGCTAAGGTAACTTTGTCTATATGCAAATATTTAGATTCTAGTTATTATGAGATAGTATAAAGTTATTCTTATATTTGATGGAACTAAGAGACTTCTTATACAATAAAGATAATACAGTTTTTATTAGCATTCTATTTAAACTGAACAATTTAAAGTGCATGTGTAAAGAAAACACTAAATTGGAGGTTTAAGAGTTTTATTTTGAAAGCTATTAAGGTAAACAATAGGAGTGTAATCTATGTTTCAACTCAAAGGGAGGCAATTGTTTGTACTATAATTTAATAATAAATGGGAAAAAATAATGGTAACTATTCTGACCAGGTATATGACTCAATGGTAGAGCACCTGCTTTGATGTATGAGGCCCTGGTTTCCACCTCTTTTTTTGGGGCGGAGGGGTCACACCCGGCAGCGCTCAGGGGTTGCTTCTGGCTCTATGCTCAGAAAGCACCCCTGGCAGGCACAGGGAACCATATGGGATGCCGGGATTCAAACCACCATACTTCTGCATGAAAGGCAAATGCCTTACCTCCATGCTATCTCTCCGGCCCCGGTTTCCACCTCTTCTACCACAAACACATATACTAATATCTATGAATCCAAAGTATACAAAAATGTTTCTATAAAAAAATTACATTAAGTCAAACCAAACTAATTTGAGATCAAAATTATTGAGAGCATATAAAATGAAAATTTACATTCATCTGCAAAACATGTTTTAATAACTATATGCAGTTAATCTCATTTTAATTTGGTCTAATTTAACATATAAAAATGCAACACTGAATTATATTCACAATAGTGTTTATTCAGAATCCCAATGCACTAGAAGGGATAGATTTACATTTAAGATTATGGCTTTAAGGGCTGGAGATGGCTCAGCAGTAGAGCATATGCCTTGCATATGAAAAGCCCAGGTTCAAACCTGAACACTACTAAAAAACAATAATAAGTCACCTCCTATGAAATAATTTTTGTGAAAAAAATCTTAACACTTTCCTCATTCCCCCCCTCCCAAAGGACAAAATTCTAGAGGGTTGGGTAGAAGAATCAAATTTACATTATTGAAATTTTAGTATTACACATTTAATTAAATTTAAACATAATTTGAATGTTCTGTGTCAAAAGTATTTACTTCACATTCTCTGTAAAATTAGCCAATTAACAAGGCATTTTAATCAAAAAACTATCATAACATTTAAATTATGTGTAAAATGCATATTCTTGTTAATTTTAAATTTGCAGCCAAAAATAAATATATTTTGTAACTAAACAAAATACATACTTTGTTAAGCATTTTTCTTTTAACAGCTTAAGGGGACCCTTAAAAGTTTAGACAGTTCACCTAAAACTTTGTTCTACATTTAAATCTACCTAATTGTTCTTCTAGTATGGCCTTTTGAGTTTCTTTGTATCACAGGAGGTCATTATAGAGTATTGCAGAACATCTATGGAAGAAGCAAGAAATTAGAAATAGTGTAGAGAGATATCAATGGACATAGATAGAGGGGGGCTAACTAGTGGTTGTGCTTTTTTTCCCTCAGGCGTCTATTTAAGATGGTTACTATTAGATATTAACAGATAAACACCAAAAAAACACACACTTAAGTATCTACTAAAACAAAACAAAACAAACAAACAAACAAAACCAATGTATAAAATACTTGGGAGCAAGAGGCTCCCAAAACATTAAAAGAAACAGAAATGTTCTGAAAAGAGACATTTAATTTTCTTTTGTATCAAAAGGTCCCTCAGTCATTGTAATCAGAAATGAAGTTTAAAAGTAGCTAACATTTCACATATTAAACCATAAAGGTTTAGTTACAGGAAAAAGACCATCAGAAATCAAAAGACCAAGTTGAACAGTGCAAAATACTGTGTTGTTTCTTGAGAATCTTACCACATGCTTTTCTTTCCCTATAAAGAAAAAAAAATAGGATACTCTCCAGTTTTAACACAAAGATAAATATTTACGAAGGAAAACAAATTCCGCAGCATTCCATACAGATTTCCAAGCAGTCTGATGATTCACAACAGGCATCCATGATGCCACAGTCCATGTCACAAGGACAATTACAGTCTTCTCCCATCTCATCTCCACAGCAACAGCAGCAGGCTTCTGAGGTGCAGATGCCACACGAAGCTTGTCCCAGAACGATATTGCAGAGGGTCAGAAATTCACAGAACAAGCAGGCCAGGATACAGTGGACACAACAGTCTTCCATTGCAATTAGAGAACACATGGTTGAAACAAAAAGGAAGAAAAGATGTAAGCCATCAATAGATAACTGGTCAAATCATCTTTAGCAATTTCAACCCAATGACATGCAGTATTTTGTGGGTTGGAAGCTCAAAAAATCAAAATTTAATTCTAGATGAGGGGGCGTCTGCTTACTCACTTTAGCGGCAGTGTACTCCCACGCAACACATACTAGGGAAAATCTAGGGACTCTCCCAGTGATATTTGTCCTACTGGACAAAACTGATGATTCAATGCAAGGATCTATGAATACTACTCTTCAGGAACTGTACCACTGAGGATTAATTACTCAGGGACACAAGCAGTGCTCATGAGCTTCTAGGCCACATCCAAACAGTGCTGGGGCCTCCAGGGCTACATTCCAATGTTTCAGATACCATGTGGTACCTGATATTGAAACAGGGTCAGCTGCATGCAAGGCATGCTCCTTAATCCTTGTCCGATTATTAGAATCTAAGTTTAGAACCAAGTTTGATTTAGAATAAACTCCTGTTTTGCTTCTGTAACACTTGGCTTTGCTTTAAACATAAAGACTGCTATCATGTGCCTCAGCTACATGGCAGAAGGGACTAGGCCAAAACAACAAGTCCCAGGAATAGAACAATAGATAAACTACCAACATCCGGTAGCCTGTAGGTGATAACTGCATATCAAGGTCACGGGAGCACAGTGGGCACCTGAGCCCCTCATCTACTACTTCAGCTGATGCAAACCCCAATGCCCTATAAATAACAGTATAATCTAGAAACACCCTAGACAATGGTCAGTCTACTTAAAGGTCATCTGTGATGGCTTGAAGCTCCTGTAACCTAATAAAAGGAGTCTGAGAGCTCAGTACAGGGTTGTTGCCTAACAAGGGGTGAACCCAACATGCTGGTAATAAAACTTCTCCCTAGCGCTTGCAGAGCTGTTCATCTTCTGTGGTCTTTGTGGACAGATTCTAAGTCTGAGGCTAACATTATCTCTCTGTTCCTAGATGAATACTAGTTAAAAGTAGATATGAAATTGAGTGAAATGACCTAATTATATTGTTTGTTTGTTCATAGATTGGATTACTTTCACTGTGTAAATAGTTATTAGACTACTCTTCTCTATGATATACACTCATTTTCCCTGTCTTCACAATATTGGGTCAAAATCATCCATTTGCTTTCAGAAAGAAATTGGATTTCAACTAATTTAGCTATTTATTTCAAATTTAGAAGGAAAAAATAGATATATTCAGAATATTATTGAATAGATTCTGTAGTTAAACTTTAATTCTACTGGGGTCAACCTATTTTATGGTTCAATTAAATTAAATCAATTTTATGTTCCCAAATTGTTCTGGTGTCACAGGAATTTTAAAAACAGAAAGACTCTGATTAGGTCCAGCCATCTTTTCTACAATAGTTTTTGGTTTATTTCTAACAGATAATTTATGATACAGTAACACTGCTTTCCCACATCCTGTGTGGTCATGCTTTAGATTTCTATTTCCTGAGGTATCTCCACTAATGATTCTCTAAACAATGATGTTTACCAAACTTCACAAAGGACAGTAACTCAATTCAATTAAATAAATTTGGTATCACATATTCCAAACTTTTTCTTTACAGGACTGAAATTTTTCTGTACCTGAAGAACACATATAATTCAGTCCTATCAAAAAATAAATAGTCATTTGTACAATTTCAGAACACTTGTAAATGTTTAATAGAATTATGTTTTAATATGTTGTGTACCACTGTACATGTTTTATAACATGACTTTGAACAAGGCATTGCTTCCTAGTATAGCAACAATAAACCATAATTTTCACCGTTTCACAAACATATGCCCTTACATTTCTAAATTTGTCAAAAAATGAGCATCTTTGATAGAAATTCAGCAACATATATGTGATTAAACATGAACATGTGGATATGAAGGGGAAAGAACGACTCTCTAAAAAGTAAATACAAATTTGCATATAAATGTGAGTTGACTGTACCTATATCATAATAGGTACTTTGCTTTCAGTTAAGGAAAAACCACCATTTTCCTGAAATAGTATTTCTTGTTTCATCAATTCTACTTAACCCTCCAAAAATAGTCCATTATTAAACATAAAACTCCAGAAAGCCCCACAAACACCCCTATCTACAGTCTCTTAAGTTTGCAGAGCCTAATATTAAAAAAAAAAAAAAAAAAGAATGGGAGTAGAGTAACCTGAAGCCTCTGAAGAACTTAAAACAGAAACTTCAGAGCTATTGTTTGTTGCAGTCTTCTTAGTTTTAAATTCTACAATTTTCCCTTCCATTCTCCCCGGTACAACACCTATTTTCATATGCAATGGTTTCTGGAGAAAATTGGAAAAGTGTTATCAGAGTTCCCAGGTTCCTGATCGCCATACTTTAATATTTTTAGTAGTAATTAACCATATTGAGGGAATCTAAAGTCAAGTACATAAATCCAAGACTATAGTTAAAGGAACGCTATTTTTTAAATTCCTACAGTGTTTCTTAGTGCATTTATTCAGTTAAGCCATTTTTTAAAATCACACATTTAATTTTATTTTAATTTTTTGGCTACACCCAGGTATGCTTAGAGAATCATCCATTTTTCAAAAATTAATTTTACTAGATATTAAGTTACTGTGATTTGCATGTTCTGCTAGCTAAGTTTCAGGCAGAAAACGTCCCAATATCAATCCCACATCTAAAGTCAACTTCTCTCCATTTTAATTTTTCTATATTATAGTATTGTTGGTTCCATAGTTTAGATATACAATACCTCATCTTGACACTATGAATGTGCTTGAAGTTCTTGAGTCTTGCTCCTGCTACCTATCATCCTCTCATAATTGTCCTCTCTTTTTCTTCCTTGTCCTTGTCATTTTCATTTTCAAGAGTAGTTTGGGCATCCCCACTTGGAGACCAAAAGTCCTTTTTATTCATATGTTTCTATATATCATAGATATGTGAGATCACCCTACTTTCTTTGCCTTTTTGAGGCAAAGAACTCAGCACTCCTGGTAGGCTCAGTGGACCATATGGGATGACAGGTATCAAACCCAGGTCAGCTGCATGCATACAAGGCTAACACTCACATGCTGTGTTATCTCTCCACCCCCTTTTCCTTCTTTTCCTGACTCACTTCACTTAATGATATCCTCCAGTTACATCCAAGTTGCAACAAAAGGCATAGATTCATGTTCCCTTGCAACTGCATAGTATTCCATTGTACTCATCTACTGTTTTTTTCATCATCCATTCATCCATTGTTGGCACCAAAATTGACTACATATCCTTGCTATTGTCTTGAAGTTTATATTATCATCAAGATTTGCAGAGTGTGTAATGTGCCAGATTATTATTTTTTTTTTTTTAGTTTTTTTTTTCCCCAACATTTTTTTTTATTTTGATCACAGTGGCTTACAAATCATTCACATTAGTATTTCAGGTACATATTAACATTGAATCAGGGGAATACCCACCACCAGGTTTGCCCTCCCATCTTCCTCATTCCCTTTCTGCATCCCATATCCTCCACCATCACCCCCAGGCCGCCAGAGTAGGTGGTCCCCTCT
>PVKC010020625.1:0-18515 GCA_004027635.1 Crocidura indochinensis
CTGTCGAGGGCATCCACTGAGGTTTTCAGTTGAGCTACCGTGTTTTTCACGTCTGCCATTTCAGTTTGAAGTTGAGCTACCGTGTTTTTCAGGCCTGCCATTTCAGTTTGAAGTTTTCTGAGTTCTGTCTTTGTGTTCTGTTCAGATCGATCTATGCTTTCTTGGAGTTTTACAAACATATTCCATATTTCTATTTTAAGTTCCTTATCTGAGAGGTTAAGCAGAGGGTTGTGATTTTTAAGGTCGACCAAGCCATCATCTTCATTCTGGGTGTCTAGTGTTTGCCTACGGGCTTTCCGCATTGTTGCTCTAGTAGTGTGGTTTTTCCTGTGTGTTGTGATGGGGTTTATTGGTTAGAAAGAGTGCGCAGCCGCGCTCTTCTGGGGCGCCCGGAAATCAGAGCCCTCCAACTCTTCTTAATATTCTCTTCCTGAGTCTCTGCGTCTCCAATGTGATTCCTATGTCATTTCTGTTTGTTTATCAAAGACTTCTATTTTCATCTGTTCACATTTTTAAGTAGTTTATTCATTGTCTGATCTTTTGCTTTAAGGTTCTTTTCCAATATCTTCTGCTGTATGGAGTTGCTGCATCTCATCCTCTGGCTCACTGACCCCATCCTCAGCTACTGTAACTCCTTTGGAGAGGCTTTTCATTGAGGTGTTCATTTCATCTACTGAGTTTTTCAGACCTCTTATTTCAGTTGTAAGTTCTGTCATCATGGTCTGTTCACCTAGATCTATGCTTGCTTTGAAGTTTTTTTTGAGCATCCTCCATATTAATACTTAATATTTAATACTCTAAACTCCTTATCTGAGAGACTTTCCAGGTCATTGTCATTCTCTCTTTTTTTTCGGGCCACACCCGTTTGATGCTCAGGGGTTACTCCTGACTAAGGGCTCAGAAATTGCCCCTGGCTTGGGGGGACCATATGGGACGCTGGTGGATCAAACCGCGGTCCTTCCTTGGCTAGCGCTTGCAAGGCAGACACCTTACCTCTAGCGCTACTTTGCCGGCCCCTCATCTTCATTCTCGATGTGTGATGTTGTCATTCATTGTTTCCCCATTGCGTCACTTGTATAGTGATTTTTACTACTGGGTTCGTGGGTTAGAAGATGCGGCTGTGCTCTTCTGGCTCCACCGTATTGGATGGGGCCCTTACAGAGTTTGAGCCCTGGAGATTATGTTTGATGATGTCTTCTTGGCAGTCTTGAGCAAAAAAGCAGATAGACAGGAAGCAAGTCAGCAGTCTTTTATAATGGCTCTCCTGTGCCCAATCACATGAAAGGGATCAGCACCCACCTTATTTGTGGGGATCTTACCGGGTTTGGGCCTGAAAAGTGTGTTCAATGGTGTCTTCTTGGCTGTCTTGGGCAGAAAAGCCCTTCTCTTTTTATTTTTTTATATGAGATGCCAAGTACCCAGATCCATCCTAGGTCTGTCATGTGCAAGGCAAATGCCCTACCACTGTGCTATCACTCCAGCCCCAAGTGTTCCTTTTTCATCACATCCTCATCAACCCTTATTGTTTATAAACATTAAATATGTTTATGAATATTGTATAGAACATTCTCATTGACTTGAAGTAATATCTCATTATAGTTTTAATTTGCACAATTTCTCCTTCTCTTTTGGCCTAGTTTGTTGTCTCTGGATCCCTCTCAGTGTGGACTAAAAAGGACCCCAATCCTTGCGTGGTGAGTAACACCGTTCCCAGTGACCATCTCTCAACCACCCCAGAGGCCTCATAATAGCCCAAAGGTCTGGTCTGAGCCCTAGGTTCACCTCTCATAGTCTTTATTTCATTCACCCTCACAGGTCTACAATGTTATTAGCCCCATTTCTTCAGATAAGAAAAATAAGACACAGAGAGCTCAGAAAACTAGTCCAGATAGACAAAGTAGCCGAGGCAGTCTTTATACCCAAAGTTCTCTGGCTCCAGGGCTGCATTTTCACCTACCGCATTAGCACTCCAAAAAATAGTAGGTTGGGGGCCGGGTGGTGGCGCTGGAGGTAAGGTGCCTGCCTTGCCTGCACTAGCCTAGGACAGACCGCGGTTCGATCCCCCAGTTTCCCATATGGTCCCCCAAGCCAGGAGCGACTTCTGAGCACATAGCCAGGAGTAAGCCCTGGGCATCACTGGGTGTGGCCCAAAAACCAAAAAAAAAAAAAAAATAGCAGGTTGAGGAGACTAAAACACTAATCCTGCAATGGTCAGAATGACAATTTAGTGGTAGAACAGTTGTCTTGCACACCATCAAACCAGATTCAATCGCTGCACCCCATAAGGTTCTCTGAGCACCACCAAGAGTGATCCCTGATCCAGAGCCAGGAATAAGCTCTGGGCACTGCCAGGTGTGGCCCAAAAACAAAAGCAAAAACAAAAAAAATCCAAGAAACGGTTGTCCTACGTGTTGCATGTTTGAGACCCATTTCAATTTCCAGCACTGTAAAAAAAAAAATGGAGAAAAGCATAATTGTTTAGAAATTCACATATATTCACAACACAATGAGTACACTGAGCTAAGCAAAAAAAATGGGGAGAGGTTTTTGGAAATGTCAGGACCTGCTCCTTCTAATAGGTTCTCTGCACACACCACTGTTCAGAGGAAAGTGAAGGGTATGTCTGCCATGAACCATGTGGATTCTACTCATAGGACAAAGAGCCCAGCACATCCTGATCCTCTAGAAATCTCTATCTCAATGATCATCAATAGGAGTGGGAGAGATAGCACAGTTGTTGGGTATTTGCCTTGCATGTGGCAAACCTGAGAGGGACAAGGTTCAATTCCCAGGATCCTATATGGTCCCTCAGCCTGCCAGGGGCAATTTCTGAGTACAGTGACAGGAGTAATCAATCCCTGAGCACCGCTGGGTGTGGCCCAAAAACCAAACAAATAATAAATATATTTTTAAAAATAATTATCAGTAATGTATCTGAGGCCTGACCGATAGCACAGTGTTAAGGCATTTGCCTTGCATGCAGTCAACCCTGGGCTAACCTAGGTTCAATTTCTGGCATCCCAGAAGGTTCCTGGAATCCCATATAGTTCTCCGAGTTTTCCAGGAGCAATTTCTGACTGCAGAGCCAGGAGAAACCCCTGAGCACAGCCGATGTGATCCAAAAACAAACAAACAAACAAAAAACTGAACATTCCAGGGATGAAGTGATAACACAGTAGGGAGGGCCTTGCATGCAACCAACCTTGGTTTGATTCCCTGGACTCTCTGAGCTTGCCATAAGTTATCTCTGAGCTCAAAGGCAGGAGTAACCCCTGAGAGCGACTGAGTGTAGTCCCCCAAAAATAATAATTGAACATTACATTGTTTGAATCTGAGAGCCTTCCTTAGTGCTTTCAACCCAGAGGCCAGCTGTCAGGTGCCAGACCTTATCCATCGCCTACTCTTATAACAACACTGAAATCTCTTCAGGTCCCTCTAGAAACTAGTTCATTGCTTCTGCAATGTTGACCAGCAGTCGTGTCCCCTTCCAAACCACTTTGGGAATCTCCTTTTCCTACCTCTTAGCTGCTTCTTAATGTATTTTCCCCCAAGTCCACTCCCTTCCTTACACATGGACTCTGCCTATGGAATAAAGAAGAACTTTCTAGGGCCAGAGAGATAGTATAGCAGGTCAATCATTATCCTTGCAATGAACAGGCCTAAAGGTCCAATCCCTGGCACACATAGGGTCCTGGAGCCCACCAGGTGTGATCCCTGAATGCAGAACTGGAGTAAGCCCTGAGCACTGTCAGGTGTGGCTAATATTAATAATAATAATAAAATAATAAGCAACTCACTTCCTCCTCTCTGCCTAACAGTCTCTGCCCCCTCTTTCTCCTATTCTCTCCTGCCCCAACTTCATGGCTTCCTTTCCACTTACCTCCTCCAGGTAAATGTCAACATTGGTGCCCACATGGTCAGCGCCTTCTTCTCATTGATGGGAATCTGCATTTTCATCACAGACATGATCGTCACACCATGCTATACAGTGAGCATCCACATTGGGGTTCTGAAACAGCTTGCTTAAACTTGCTCCCAAACAGAAAGAAAAAGTTGATTCAGACACACATTCATTGACTTGGGACATAGAAAAGACCAAAGTGAGGGGGCGGGGAAATAAGGCAAGACAGTCATGTTTAGTTTGCTTTTATGTGTGTGTGTGCCTTTTCACCATCTGTATTTTTGTTTTTAATTACTTCATTTAAACACCGTGGCTACAAAGTTGTTCATAATACAGATGGGGATTTTTTTACAGTTATAAAGTTGTTCATGAATGAATTTCAGTCATACCATGTCCATCATCCTCCACCAGTACACATTTCCTGCCACCAATGTCCCCAGTTTAACCTCCTTCCCTCCCCACTGCCTGCCTCTGGGGAAGACATCACTCTCTGCCTTTGTTTCTGTCTGTCTGTCTGTCTGTCTGTCTCTTTCTCTCTCATCCTTTTAGATACTGTGCTTTACAATACCAAGAGCTACCAATACCATGCATATTATTTTACCTCCTTTACTGTACCCAGTTCTTGTTCATAATTGTGAAATATCCCCATGTACTCTATTTCCAACCAGAAGGTCTGAAGAAGGATAGGCAAAAAGAATAAACCAAGCCAGTCAGGAGAGAATCATGGAGTTCAGTTGGCTTCTTGCCTCCTGTTTTCTCTGTGCACCAAGCCAGAGTGACTTTTCTTTATTAAATCAATACAAATTCACCAGGAGGGGGAAGGTCCAGTGAGACCCAGATGGACTTTTAAACATCAAAGGAATAGGTTAAAAGGAAAGAGGAAATTGGGGGAACACCTTTATTTTGGATAAAGGCAGGGTATGACCTAACACAGAGTGGTCATTTCCAACCCTTATTTTCATAGTGATCCCTTCTCTGCCCTAACTACATACCCTGCTCTTTATGCAAGCTTCCTACCATGGACTAATCCTCCTAGACCTCATCTCAAATGTCTCTGGAGATTATTACCATACTGTTTTTTTTTTGTTTGTTTGTTTGTTTTTTGGTTTTTGAGTCACACCCGGCAGTGCTCAGGGGTTACTCCTGGCTCCATGCTCAGAAATTGCTCCTGGCAGGCACGGGGGACCATATGGGGCACCGGGATTCGAACTGATGACCTTTTGCATGAAAGGCAAACACCTTACCTCCATGCTATCTCCCGGGCCCATACTGTTTTATTTTTACAACCCACAAATGAGTACAATCATTCTATGTCTATCCCTCTCCCTCTGATACATTTCACTCAACTCATGTGTGTTACTACGTCATTACCCCATAGGACACTTGACCCCAAGCAAATCAGAGATAGAGGGCCCCCAGAAACACTGACTCTCAGAATTTCAGACCTGTTATGCAAACAACGAAGTGGGCTTGAGATGTCAAAGTCCCAAAACTAAAGAAGTCCCAATAAAAAAAGGTGTTGATGTTTGGGAGACACTCTAGAGCCACATCCAGCAAGGACAGATGGAGATTACTTGCAACTCTTGCTCTGAGGTACCCTGTGAAGAGAGAGTCCAGGATTCCAGAGGAGACCCAGGCCCCTTCCTAAAGTAGGCCCTCCAGGGATTGTCGCTATTGAAAATCATCACCTCAATGACAAGCTTCCGGTTCCCATCTCTCCCTAGTTCTATTCAGTCACGATCTTCCCCTTTGCTATCCTGGAGTTCTGTCTGACGTGTGTGGTCTCATGTTTCGGGTTCCAGGTTCTCTGCTGGAATCACATTTGGGTGAGTGCTGGGCTCTACTCTGGAAATTAGAGCCTGTGGGTGGGCGATGGGCAGGAAAGGGAGACTAGTAGATTGGAAAGAGTGCTACCTTGGGGTATCTAAATTTGGGCTAACATGACAAAAAGAGCAGAGACTGTTGGGTTTTTAAAACAAACGGAAATGGAGGTTGGAGCAATGGTACAACATTGGTTTGCCTTGCACACAGCTGACCCAGGTTCAATCCCAGGCATCTCATATGGTACACCATGCACCACCAGGAGTGATAGTCCTAAATTCAGAGCCAAAAATAATCCCAGAATACCACAGGGTATGGCCCAAAAAGAAAAAAAAATAGAATTGGGGGTTCGGGTTAAACTTAAGGTTAAGGTTAGGACTAGGGTTAGGATTGGGTTAGGGTTAGAGCAAGGGTTAGGGTTGGGGTTAGGGTTAGAGGTAGGGCTAGGGTTTAGGTTAAGTTTAGGGTTAGGGTAAGGATTGGGGTTAGGACTTGCATTAAGTTAAGCTTAGAGCTAAGGTTAGAATAAGTATTAGGGCTAGGGTTAAGGTTAGCATTCAGGTTGTTTAGGGCAAGGTAAAGGGGTCAGGGATAGCGTTAGGGTTAGGTTTAAGGTTAGGGTTAGGAATAGAGGTAGGCTTTTGTTCCCCAACTCCTATAAATCAATCTTGATGTTGATTACATCAAGCTGTCCCCATATGTAAGGGTTTTGATGATGACCCCTTACGTAATTCATGATCCTTCTCTGCTCTGTTTAGTGTCAGCCCTCTCCCATCAACTTAACACAAGAATCTGCAGTTGGCTGATACTTTGCCTTTCAATCGGATGATCTTAAATTTTCTCACCTGCCTGTTTGACTCTTTTGAAAAGTTGTCAACAGAAGCAATCAATCCTCTTGTCCCTCATCCCACAGGCCATTATCCTGAGCAGCCTTCAATCCCCAAAGAGCACTGAAACCCAGAGCTCTATACCAACACTCCCTGGGTCTCTTCTTACATCACAGTGTCAGTCTTGTTTCCTTGGTGAAAAGAAGTTCCATATCCAGACCTATCCTTCATGGGGGGTGGGAAGGGCAGCAGAAAGGCAAAGGGACAGTCAAGGGGAGAACTTGTGGCCATCCTATAATTCCCACAAAGGAAAATGATGCCTCTTGACATTGCCTTTCAGAACACCAAAGCTAGGCCAAGAACATCTGGTGCCTACCCAGCCAGCACCGCCACCCCTGTGAACATCCCAACCAACGTAACCACCATCCCTGCCAACGCTTCCAACCACCAGACTCACATCACCATCCCTGCTACCAACACTCCCCTTAATATACCTAATGAGCCCATCTACAGTGAAGTGGCCAACTCATGATGCCAATTGCTGTGACAAGAAAACTGTACCTTGGGACAAGATCTTCCCTCTTGTTCAACTAGCCCTTCATAGTCATGCTGACCCCAACTTTATGAGGGTGGAGGTGAGAGAGAGAAGGAACACCCATTTGTTAGTTTACTCATATTTTACCAAAAATAAAGATGATCTGTGGTTTCTTTGTATCTGTTTGTTCACAACTTGGTATTTACCCAAAACAAAGGTATTTCCCAACTTCCTCTTTCTTTTCACTAACCCCTTTGATTTGTAAAAGTCCACCTGGATAGGTACTTTTGTCTTTCATTTAATCCTCCCCACCCTGTTGAAGTTGAAAGGCCAGTTTGGTGGGCCTGGAGAGACCACAAGATGAGATGTCACCTGACTCCATGATTCTCTCCTGACTGGTTTGGTTTATTAATTTGCATGTGACCCTGCTTCAAACCAGCTCACCTAGAATTGGAAATATGGAATTGGGATTTGTTTTATATCTGGTACTCCAACAGGGACCTGAGAAGACCCCCAACGATGGTGAGTGACTTGACACTTTGGTAGATAACCACCATAGCAGCCCCCTCAAGTTGGAATGTTGTGCTGTACCTTTCACTGGAACATCATCGGTGCGCATGGCCTCCTTTCTCTCGTTTTTGTTGTTGTTGTTGTTGTTGTTCTGTTTTGGGCCACACCCGGTGATGCTCAATGGTTGCTCCTGGATACGCACTCAGAAATCGCTCCTGACTTGGGAAAACCATAGAACACTGGGGATCAAACTGAGGTCCTGGTTCAGCCACGTGCAAGGCAAATGCTCTACCATTGCACTGTCACTCCGGCCCCCATGCCCTCCTCCCTGATTGGTTTCATGTTTCTCTGGTCCATCTACCTGCATTCCTTGCTCTTGGTTGTATGTGCCAGGCTCCCTAGAGATTTTTTTCATGCACATGCCCCAAGTGGGAAAGGGTACCTTCCCAGTGGTAATGAGTTCTTGATCTAAAGGCCTTCCCAGGTCTGATAATTTATCACTCCCTACTAGCACTAAACCAGAGAGACCCCCATCTCTCAAGGATGTTGGCCTGGCTATTGCCTCTGCAGAATCAGAATATGAAAACGGATCAACCAAAGATACCCCCATGCCCCAAGTCCAGAGTGAGGTGGACAAGCCGGTGCTGGCAATCTAAGTCCTTGGCACTGTAAAATGGTTCAATGTATAGAATGGTTATGGATTTATCAACAGAAATGACGCCAAAGAAGATGTCTTTGTTCACTGGGCAACTATTAAAAGAAACAATCCCAGGAAATTTCTGTGTAGAATTAGAGATAAGGAAACTGTGAAGTTTGATGTTGTGATAAAAGAGGGGTTCAAAAGCCACCAATGTATCTGGACATGGTAGAAAGGCAGTGAAAGGTAGCCAATATGCTTCCAATTAACATAGGTTCTGCAGATTCATTCCTCACCACCCATGGTGGCATTGGCCACTCAGGCAGGACAGAAGCAGGCAGTGAAAGGGAGAGAGCTAAAGACTCTGAGCAGTGAATGTCGCAGATGCCAAGGTCCACTTCCACTGCCGGTTTTCTAGGATGCTCTTTGTGTGAGGACCTCAGTCCCTCAAACTGCAACAGCTTATTGAGGTAACTGATGGGGTAGAAGCCAATTTATTTTACAAATGTATTTATTTTATATATTTATATTATTTTATTCACAATTATTTTACAGTTGAATTTATTTTACTCCATAAAATATATGGGGTTTCTGGGGCCGGTGAGGTGGCGCTAGAGGTAAGGTGTCTGTCTTGCAAGCACTAGCCAAGGAAGGACCGCGGTTCCATCCCTCCGCATCCCATATGGTCCCCCCAAGCCAGGGGCAATTTCTGAGCGCTTAGCCAGGAGTAACCCCTGAGCATCAAATGGGTTTTGTCTGAAAAAACAAAAACAGACAAACAAAAATTATATATGGGGTTTTTGTTCATTGGAGAATTTTGTTGGTTGGTTTGTTGGTTTTCCAGGCCACGCCCACTCATGCTCAGTAATTCAAGGATTACTACTTGCTCCGCACTCAGTAATTACTTCCAAGTCGTGCTTGGGGGAACAATATGGGGTGCTGGGGATTGTACCCAGATCAGCTATATGCAAGGCAAACTCTTTCCCCACTGTATTATCTCTCCAGCCCCCATCTCACATTGTGAGTCTTAAGATTTTTATTTTTGTTTTTGGACCACACCCAGCTGTACTTAGAGCTTACTCCTGTTCCTGCATCAGGAATCAATCCTAGTGAGCTCAGATGACCATATGGGATACCAGGTATTGAACCCCAGGTCTGCTGCATGAAAGGCAGGCAGTCACTATAGCCTCTGTCGAATCACTGCAGCCCTATTCATCAGTTTTTTGTTTGTTTGTTTGTTTGTTTGTCTTGTCTTGTTTTATTTGGGGGCCACACCCAGTGGTGCTCTGGTTACTCCTGCTCAGAAGTTACTCCTGGCAGGCTCTGGGGAATACCAGGAATTGAACCCATGTCAGCTATGTGCATGACTAACTAACACCCTACCTCCTATGGTATCACTCTACTCTGTCCCCTTCTCCAAGGACTTTTTGTTGTTGTTGTTGTTGTTGTTGGTTAAACTTTGCATCTTCTTTTGTTTTGTTTTTGGGTCACACCCATCAATACTCAGGGCTCTATGCTCAGAAATCGCTCCAGGCAGGCTCAGGGATGGGATGCCAAGATTTGAACCACCATTATTCTGCATGCAAGACAAACGCCCTACTTTCATATTATCTCTCCATCCTGTGCATCTTCTTTTTTTGTTATTCCTCAATGATTTTCCTGTGTCTGTTAGCACCTCTACCTTGGCTGAGTTACAGAGAACATGCCCCTCTGCTGTGAACTCAGTTGAACCACCTGCTCAAAAGTGATGCCTTTGCCAAGTGATGTCCTTCCCCTGGGAACCAGGCATGGTGGCTGCTGGAGTTTGTGTCCATTCTCTGCTCTTGGCAGCCATGAGCACAGCACCTGTAGCAGCTCTGAGTGCCTAGGCGGCCAGCCCTGCCCCGAGAGGAGTCCGTGATGTAATGGTGTCATTGTGGGTGCTGGTGTTCCTTTCTTGTCCTCAAGCCTTCAAGACTAAAAGCATTGCATGTTGTCTTAAATAAAGATGGTGTAGGATGGAGATGAAGGCCTTGGTCCGCCATCCCAGGCCATGTGGCTCCAGCTCCCACTAACCGTCTGGTCTGGAGGTTCATGAGCGGCGGGTAAAAATCTCACTCACAGGCAGGCTTCATGAGAGATAACATCTTTATTAAGCCCTAGCCATCAGATGTGGCTGCTACCATTTAAGTTTGTCCTTCATAGCTAGACCTGCTTTCATCCATGTCACCTCTAACCTTCATGCTGGCAAGGATCCAAAAGGCCAAAGAGGGCAAAAGGGCCCAAAGGCCAAAGACCTCAATCCTATATACCCTTCCAAGACCCCTCCCAGGAAATGGGCCGGGTCTTGCGGGTAAAGTAAATGTAATATCCCATCCCAAGGCCCCGCCCATTTCTGGGCGGGTCTCAGGTAGTTACCTGTACCCTGGGGGTGGAACTATAGTGCACACGTGTTCACTGACCCCAAGTGACAGTGCTGCACACATGTGTGTGTCACCAGTCCATGTATATGTTGCCCACATTTCCCCTCTTGAAATATGTTCATTCCTGTTTTCCTGCTTTCGCACTGAGATGTTAATGGGTCTCTTTCTGCCTTTGGAGAAACCTGTGCTCTCCCTTGAATGTGTGTGTCTCTCTCTGTTTCTCTACCTCTCTCTCTTTCTGTCTATCTCTGACTCTGTCTTTCTCTCCCCTTGAGTGTTTTTTCTCTCTCTGTCTCTCTCTTTCTCCCTTTGATCATGTTTTCTCTCTGTCTCTGTTTCTCTCCCTCCTGTGAGTTTTTTCTCTCTGTCTCTCTCAGTCTCTTTATCTCTGTCTCTCATTCTCCAACTTGAGCATGTTTTTTCTCTCTGTCTCTGTCTCTCTTTCTCTCCCTTGAGTGTTTTTCTCTGTCTCTCTATTTCTTTGTTCCTCTGTGTGTCTCTTTGTTTCTCTCTTGCGCTCGCTCTCTCTCTCCTTTTATAACATTTTTTTTCTTTTATAACATTTTAACAGAGTGGGGCAGCAGCTGAGCATTTCCTTATGATGGTCCATGAATATTGGGCATTAAAACATAGGGGAGGATGCTGGGATGATTCTGGTGTCCAGACCACAGGGCCTGGGTGTTCTGGATCATCCCCCAGAGCCCCTCTTTGTAGGGTTATTCCTGATCTCACTCCATCTATTCCCCTTTGGTCTCAAGGACAGCACCTCCCCCTGGATAAAGGGGCACCTCTCCCTCTACATGAAGGTGTCCTACATCAAGGTAGACTAACAGTGCCCCCAGCAGACCTCTTTCTCCCTCCTTGCCCCTCTTCCCTTTGCCCTTCTCTGGAGTCCTGTCTAAGATCAGATGAAGGAATACAAATTCCTGGGGCTCTGGAGATGGGACAGAGAGTCCAGGCAGACCTGCAGCTATATCAAGTCTCCCCATGGGACAATAAACTCTCCAGCTAATCTGAGCCTTGCTCTGAGCACCCTTCACTGCACAGAGAAGTCTTGGACTGGAAGAGAGAGAAGACACCCCAAGTTAAACGAGTTTAGCCCACTGTTGCCTACTGCAAACTCCTAACAACCACCAGCAGGGGGCGCTGTCCTCAATTGCCGCGGGACCCAGAGGCTAGAGATGAAGATGGGGATGTTGACCATGGGAGAATGTGAGGGTGAAAGCTCACAATGTGGGCAGGGTGGTAAGAGAGAGGGGAAGTGTGTGTGAAGCCCATGCATTCAGCAAACCCCTGGGGGACAGACTCAGCAGAGCAAGGCCAGCAAGGTCAGTGCAGGGGAGGCTTCATGTGGGGGAGAGGCCCCGGGAGATGGGATGCAAGGAGACCCCAGCCTCATGTTTTCTGTGCAAACTCTGTGTCCTCATCAGTATAGACACAAGTGTGAGTTTACACTTATGTCTAAGTGAAATCCTGCTCCCTGTCAGAATCTGAGGCACAATCCAACTAAGCTGAGTCAGATCAGAGCCACCAAAAGCCCAGGGTGCTGACCTTGAGTGGACACAGGCCCTGGGAGTTGGACATGGGCCCTAGGCAAGGGTCCTATGGCAGGCAAGTCTCTACTGTGTGTTAGTGGGGAGTTTTCAGGTCATTGGGAGTCCAGACAGGCTAGCAGGATTCCCCAGTCACCTGGGTTGAGACCCAGGTGGTGTAACTGCTTCCCAATTCTGATACTGGTGGTGTTCCACATCCCCAGGCCTCAGTTTCTCCCATGCACCCGAGGGAAGGAAGCAGGGCTCCTGCAGCCTTGTTTAAAGGGGACAGCTCCAGCCTGTCGTGGCCCGCTTAGAGGGAGGGACTGAGAACTTCAGAGGCCACGGATCCCAGCAGAGCAGCCGAGCCCCCACCAAGAGCGAACCTCTCACTGGAATCTGTGAACTGCGAGGCGGCGGGCACAGAGAGGCGGGCACAAAGCAGCTGGCAGCAGCGGGACAGGGAGGCAGCCTGGTGAGTCCCACGCCCTGTCCAGGGGCATCGCAGAGCTGTGGGGTCCATACAAGAGAGGAAATGCGACCACGGGCACAGGCAGGCTGGCACCACTAAGATCCGACTTTACCTGGGTTCAAGAGCTGCAGCTTCCTCCAGGGGCACCAGCCAAACAGGTATGGGGGTGAATGAGGAGCTGGAAAAGGATGGGTCACCCCCTACTCTCAAGCCAATCACAGGCATTTGTTAGGTGACTCCTAAGACTATAGGGGACCCTCCCAGGAAAGTGGCCTGTCCCCCACCTGCTGTGTTCAGATGTGGCAGAAAGGGGACATACCCCCAAGAAGGGCAGCCCCCCCATGTTAGAGAGATACCCTCCCAAGACAGAGATCCCTGAGAAAGGGCAGGGCCCCCCAGGACAGTGATACCCAAAAGGCAGAGGCCCCCAAGACAGAGATACTCCAGATAAGTAGGGCCCCCAAGATAGAGCCACCTTAGTAGGGCAGGGCCCCCTAAAACAGAGATGCCATGAGAAAGGCAGATCCCCCCAAGTCAGAGAAACACCCTAGAAGAGCAAGGTCCCCAGAACAGAAAAATTCCCCACAGGGTCAGGGCCCCCCAATTTCTCTGTGAAGGGCATGTATCTGAAATCCAACCCTCCCAAAGTGAGAGAATGGCCCAGGCTAGTAGGGTGTAAGCAGGGACCCCCTGCTGGCCTTTTCCAGCACTGGGGCAGGTCCCTGACTTGCCTGGCATTGCTGGGACCAAGGGGCATCAGGAATTCCGGGACTCTTTCTTAGGTACCTGCACCATGGAGGTAGGAGGTTGTGATGTCCCTGTCCCTATGCCTGTCCTTCACATGTTGAGGGCCTGCTGGCTGCTTACTAAGGCTCTGGGTGACCCAGTCTAGGGCATGGGCTATGGGGCAGGTGGTCTCTGGCCTGGGGTCACAGAAGTGTTGAGGATCCCACAGGAGGAGGGGAGCCTTGCAGACAAGCTCTGGAACACTTGGATGCCCCCGATATCAGCAGAGCCTATTTTGGGAGGTGTTGTGTCTTCTCCTGCGTAGGGTGAGGTCTCGGTTGGTTTTAGCACCTTTCTGACTTTTTCACCACCTACCTGGGAAAAATGATGCTAATTACGCATGTGCTGTCTCCTGGGGCTGTCTGAGAGGGAGGGAGTGCAAGAGAGAGAGAGACATACACACCTCAAAGGTCAGGCTGACATACCAGGACATTGTCATGGGGGCCCCCAAGAATGCATAACTTCTTTGGGCAGGCCAGTGACTGGCAGATGGTGCGTCTAAAATGTTGTCCCTCCTGAACTGGCAAGATAGTGCAAGGATTAAAGCACTTGCCTGTGCCTGGTTCACTCCATTTCAGTTCCTGGCAACATAGATGACTGCCTGAACACTCACATGAGTGATCCCTGAGTACAGAGCCAGGAGTGGAAATATAAAATAAAATAAGACCTCAAAAGGATCAGAGTGATGGAACAGAAGGTCAGGCACTTGCCTTGCACAAGGTCCACGGCCAGGGTTCAATCATTTCCTTCGGTATCCGATATGGTTCCCCAAATGTTGGTAGAGGCCTTTGGATTGGTCCTCATATTGTCTTCTAATTAGATGTCTTTCTTTTTTTTTTTTTTCGTTTTTGGGTCACACCTGGCAGTACTCAGGAGTTACTCCTGGCTCCATGCTCAGAAATTGCTCCTGGCAGGCACTGGGGACCATATGGGGCACCAGGATTCGAACCGATGACCTTTTGCATGAAAGGCAAACACCTTACCTCCATGCTATCTCCCTAAGTAGATGTCTTTCAATTGGTTCCTTTGGTTTTCCTGTTAGAAAGATGTTTCCCCTCATCTGGCTTTTTCCCCCTCCCCTTGGAGGTGGACTTTGTTTATCCCAATAAAGTCTACTCAGGCAGCCTGGAGAGGCAGCTGACATATTGGCTCGTAGTTCCACATGGTGGAGCAACTGGCTTGTAGATGAACAGTTTACAGTGTTAGTTTCTGATCTGCTATACCTTCCCAACTCTGTGTGGATTATTTCTTGTGTTGCTGTGTCTCTTGTCCTATCTGGAAAGGAAGCATGGAAATCCCTGGCCCTCTCTGGGGGTTGATGGAACAACCCATCATTCAACACCCAAGCACTACTAGGAGTGATTCTTTTTGTGGGGGCCACACCCAGCAGTGCTCAGGGGTTACTCCTAGCTCTGTACTCAGAAGTTACTCCTGGTAGGCTCAGGGGACAATATGGGATGCTGGGGATCAAACCAGGTTCATCCTGAGTCATGCAAGGCAAACACCCTGCCACTGTGCCAGGAGTGATTCTTGCGTGAAGAACCAGAAATAAGCCCTGATGACTGCCAGGTATGGGTACAACCCTTCCCCCCCTCAAATAAATAAATAAATAAATAAAAATCTGTCCCTCCTATCAGTGTCATAAAATACTTTCTCTAGACCAAGGTTTCTTAACCTTCTTTTCCCAGAAGTCTTCCCTTTCTTCTTTTGTTGTTGCTGTTGTTGTTGTTTAGGTTTTGTTTGGGGACCATACCCAGGAGTGTCCAGAAGTTACTTTTGACTTTACATTCAGGAATCACTCCTGGAATTCTTTGGGGGACCATGTAAATATACTAGGGATAGAACCTGCATCTGTCACATTCAAGCATTCAAGGCAAATGCCTTCCCTGCTGTGCTATCATTCCAGCCCCTGTGTCCTTTCTTTTATTTTATTTATTTTTTATTTATTTATTTATTTATTTTTGGTTTTTGGGTCACACCCAGCGGCGCTCAGGGGTTCCTCCTGGCTATCTGCTCAGAAATAGCTCCTGGCAGGCACGGGAACCATATGGGATGCCAGGATTCGAACTAACCACCTTAGGTCCTGGGTCAGCTGCTTGCAAGGCAAACACCGCTGTGCTATCTCTCCGGCCCCTCTGTGCCCTTTCTAATCTTGCTTTCTTCCCTTAGCTCCACTGTCCTACTGTGTATTTCCCTGCTGTTGTGCTGTAGCCCCCACACTTATGGCACTTTCATTTGGGGCCCTCTTGGAATATTCTGGAGGCCCACAAGGGAGCATCTAGCTATGGCTGAGAAACATTGCTCTGGAAGATGTGGAGAGAGTATGGCTGATATTTTTAAATGAATTTACTCTTTGTTGGGTCTTCTTGATTTTTAATTTACTCATCTGAGTTCCCCATGCCTATTGAAAAGCTGCCTCAAAGAAATGAGGTATAAGTGAAACACCTCCTTTTCCCTCCAACAAAGGCTGGATTCCAACCCATATAGCTCACTTCTTGTTTGTATGTTTTGGGGGCCACACCCAGACATGTTCAGGGCTTACTCCTGGCTCTGTATTCAGGAATAACTTCTGGCAGTGCTTAGGAGACCCTATGGGACAAAAGGAATCTAACCTGAGTCTGCTGCATGCAAGGCAAATGCCCTTCCCATTGTATTGCTGTTCTGACCTCCCCACAAAGCACACTTTACTTTAAAGATGCATTTATGGGGCCACAGTGATAGCACAGCGAGTAGAGCATTTGCCTTGCAAGTGGCTGTCTGGGGACTGACATGGGTTCAATCCCCAGCATCCCATATAGTCCCCCCAAGCTTGCCAGGAGCAATATCTGAACATAGAGCCAAAAGTAACCAGTTACCCCTGAGCACTGCCAGGTATGGCCCCCATAAAAATGCATTTACAGGATGCATTTACATTGATTCAATTTAATTCTCACCAGGCCTTACAAAATTGATCCCAGTGTTATTCTTCCCACTTTCCGGTGAGTAAACTGAGGCATAGATATCCTCTTGCTCCCTATCCCACTGCATAAGAAGATGCTGAGGTTCTGTCAGATATGTGCTCAGTCATTAGGGCTGATGCCTTAAATGGCTACTATTTAATTTCTCTGCAGAAACCACCATTGTCTCCTTCTCCCATTTCCTTGGGACTCATGTTCAAATCCTTCCTGATTTACTCATGCCAGTTGCACAAGTTTCTATCTGGTGATGGCCTAAGAGAAAGCCTCCCCAAGTAAGAAATTACCAGGGGCCCGGGAGATAGCAAGGAGGTAAGGCGTTTGCCTTTCATGCAAAAGGTCATCGGTTCGAATCCCGGTGCCCCATATGGTCCCCCGTGCCTGCCAGGAGCAATTTCTGAGCATGGAGCCAGGAGTAACCCCTGAGCGCTGCCTCGTGTGACCCAAAAACCAAAAAAAAAAAAAAAAAAAAAAAAAGTTAAAAAAAAAAAAAAAAAGAAATTACCGCATGGGATTTATGACCAAAAAATAGTTGTGTTCTTCAATAGTACAGCAGGGACAGTGTTTACCTTACACATGGCCAGCCTGGGTTCAATACTTGGCACTTCATATGGTCCCCTGAGCACCACCAGTTATAATTCCAGAGCCAGGAGTAAATCCCGATCATTGCTGGATGTGATGAAAAAGACTCTCTTGGGGCTGAAGCAATAGTATAGCAGGGAGGGCATTTGATTTGCAGAGATCAACCCTGTTTCACTCCCTGGCAGCCCATATGGTCCCCTGATCGCCACCAGGAGTAGTTTCTGAGTGCAGAGCCAGGAGTAACCCCTCAGCCCTACCAGGTGTGACCCAAAACCAACCAAACAAACAAAAGCCCTCTTGTGCTCTTGGTCTGAGAGGCAGAAATGGGGGAGTCTGTGTTACAGGTGAAGAGATTTGTGTGGGGCCATAAGACGTAGTTGGCAGGATTAGAATATGAAGAACAGAGGAAGGAAGAGGAAAAGGTGAAAGGTGGAAGGAAGGATTCTTCATGTGCTGTGTGTTTTCAGGACAACTGTTTGCCCTCTTTGTAGAAAGGACTAGACTGAATTCCATGCTCCTCCTCAAGGTCCTTGCCTAGAAATATGGCACTACGACTGGGAATCTAACTCAGGTCCTCTAGAACCCGCCCTGTCTCCCCTAGAAAGCAACCAGAGGCCCCCAACATCGCTTCCTAGTCCGTGTTTTCTCTCTGCAGCAGAAGCCAGAGCTTGGGACCACCTATAGTGGGCAGCAGTGAGAAGAAACTCCAGTTGGATGCAAACAAGTCTGGGTCCTTGACAGCGCTCCTCCCCTGTCCAGTCTATTGGCCAGTCTATTTCCCCCCAAAAGCTCTCTGCACGATGTCAGCCTCGCCCGCCAGCAACGGGGTATTTGTCGTTATCCCCCCGAACAATGCCAGTGGTCTGCGCCCACCGCCAGCCATCCTGCCCACCTCCATGTGCCAACCTCCAGGGATCATGCAATTCGAGGAGCCGCCGCTAGGGATGCCAACGTCCAGGGCCAGCCAGCACCCCGACTTGAGGCCCATGGAGACCTTCCTGACAGGAGAACCCAAAGCATTAGGGGTAAGGTGGGGTGGAGGGATCCAAGGACCCCATCACTGGGGCCATAAAGATAGCACAGAGGGGAAGGCCTTGCCAGCGGCAGACTCAGGTTCCATCCCCAAGCCCCACCAAGTGTGATTCCTGAGTGTAGATCCAAAAGTAATCCCTGAGCACTGCTAGGTGTGTCCCCAAAATAAAAGTCAATGGCTCCATTCCTCAGACTAGGGCAATGAGATAGAAAATGATGATAGGGAAGTGCAAGTGGGGGGCAAAGTGCGGAGGTAGGGAGGGCCTATAAGAGGAGTAAGGCCTTGAGAAGACTGAGGCCCTGACTTGTTCCAGGCTGAGTGATAGCACAGCAGGTAGGGCATTTGCCTTGCAAGCAACTGACCTGGGTTTGATTTCCAGCAGCTCATATGGTCCTCCAACATGCCAGGAGTAATTTCTGTGAGCAGAGCCAAAAGGGACACCCTAAGCATAAGAAAGAAAGAAAGAAAGAAAGAAAGAAAGAAAGAAAGAAAGAAAGAAAGAAAGAAAGAAAGAAAGAAAGAA
>PVKC010020626.1:0-18532 GCA_004027635.1 Crocidura indochinensis
TTTTTCTCTATATACCTTATGGTTTCAGGTCTGATATCAAGGTCTTTAATCAACATTAATTTGGCTTTTTATTCTTGTTTTTTTTTTAAAGAACACCTATCTTTACTCACTTTCCTCTAAATCTATTCCCTTTATTTCCCCATCTGCTTCTATCTGCATTCTTGTTAAAAGGAGATATAAGTTCACTTTTTTGCATATAGATGACCAGCTTTCCCAGCACCATTTGTTGAAGAGAATTTAGTTGCTGAATTTCTATTTCTTTATCAAAGATTAATTGATTGTATAGTGTGGGCATATTCAAGTCTGCTCCATTGACCTGAAGGTCTGTCATTATTCCAGTGCCATGATGTTTTAATGACTACTACTTTATAGTTCAGTTTAATGTTGGGGAAATGATCCCTCCTATCATCTTTTTTCCCAAGGATTATTTTAGTTATTCATTGATATTTACTGTTCCATATGAATTTCAGAAACTTCTTTGAAAAATGTCATGGGTATTCTTATAGGGATTGCATTAAATCTGTACAATTCTTTGGGAAGTATTACCATTTTAATGATGCTATTCCTACCACTCCATGAGCAAGGTATATGTTTCCATTTCCTTATGCCCTCTTTTATTTCTTTTATTTTTTGTTCTTGTTTGTTGTTTGTTTGCTTTTGTTTTTGGGCCACACCCAGTGACACTCATGGGTCACTGGCTATGTGCTCAGAAATGGCTCCTGGCTTGGGGGACCATATAGGACTCTGAGGATCAAACTGCAGTCCAACCTAGGCTAACATGTGCAAGGCAGACGCCTTACTGCTTGCACCACTGCTCTGGCCCTCCTCTTTTATTTCTTGAAGCAGTAATGTTTTGAAGTTTTCTTTGTATAGGTCTTTCACCTTTTTAGTTAAACTGACTCCAAGGTACTTGATTATCTGAGGCACAATTATGAATGATATTGTTCTTTTAATATCTCTTTCTTCCAAAAGGTTTTTTTTTCAATCAAAAAACAGGGTCACATAGCTAATTTTGAAGTGCAACTTGGTCAAAGATAAAATAAGTGAGAAATGACCAATTTTTTCTTCAGAACATTTTGACTATATAGCATTGTAAATCATAATTGACAAGCAAACCGTAGACATTATTGAGAAGCAAAAAAAAAAACCCAGCAAAATATTATACTTTAATATTTACTAGCATGATTTGGGAGGTTAAAGTTTGGGTCTTGAAGAGAAGGGTCAGAAAGTATTTCATATAGAAATCCTATAGACTAATACTGTAGGCTAATTATAAGCTAATGCATATAAAAATTTCAAATCTCTGAAAATGAAAATAACTAAAAATAAACTAATAATTATTAAACTTTTGCTCTAAACCATTGTGGGTGCTTATAATTGCTAATGTTATGCATATTTGAATCTAAATATTATTTTTCCCTCTTCTCCACCCATAGGTACCAAGCTTTGAATTTTTGGCTGAAAAACTCCAGTTTTACCAGAGGCAGTTTAATGAAATCATTAGAGGAACATCTCTTGATTTGGTGTTTTTTAAAGATGCGATGACTCATCTTGTTAAGGTTTTAGCTGTTGTCTATTTGCTTATGTACAAAATATCATGTAAAAGCTTAGTAAATTTTACAGAAGAAATTTTGAGCGTATAAATTATAGTTTCAGAGGGCACAAAAGGTTATCTATAGGTTGGATAAATTCACTATCTCTAAAAACAAAGGATTAATCAGAAACCCCTTTAATTAAATTGACCTATTTGTTAGCAAAGAGTTTTTAAGAGAAAGTTAAAATTTTTTGTATTCAGAACTTTTGACACTCTGAAAGAGGTTTTGCCTTTCTTTTTTTTTTTTTTTTTGGTTTTTGGGCGTCACACAGTGACACTCTGGGGTTACTCCTGGCTATTTGCTCAGAAGTCGCTCCTGGCAGGCACGGGGGGACCATATGGGGAGCCGGGGGATCGAACCGCGGTCCGTCCTAGGTTAGCGCAGGCAAGGCAGGCACCTTACCTCCAGCGCCACTGCCCGGCCCCGGTTTTGCCTTTCTTAAAAGTAAATTGATTGGGGCTTGCGCAATAGCATGGCAGGTAGAGCATTTGCCTTGCATACAGTCAATCTGCCGTCAATATCTGGCATCTCAGATGCCCTACATCCCATCTTGCCAGAAGTTATTTCTGAGCACAGAGCCAAGAGTAACTCCTGAATACAGTTAAATGTGGCCACCTAAGCAGAATAAAACAAAAAAATTGATGGGCTCTGTGGAAAAAAATATACCCCCAAAAATCCTTTCTCTGATTTTCTGAATATAATGGTAATCCTATTTTACCTGAAAGCAAAGTTGATGCTTTGAAAAAAAATATGTTTCATGATTTTCTAATAAGCTGTGGACAAGATAAAGTGTGGACAGTGTGGATAGTGGTAAAGTGTCAGTAATAGGGTTGTCTGAATCTGAAGTGCAGTAAGGAAGTTGATAAAAAGAAAAAAAGAGTAATTCCTGTGTGTACTCTTTACTTGTTTTCTACAAAGTTGATAAATTTCCAACTATTTTAAGGTTCACATTCATTTATTCAACAAGTGATTATGAAAAATCATAATCACTATCATAATCTTATCTAATGTGGTAAGATTCTGATAGCATGGCACTGCTATTATGGGTGAAAGCCAAATATGTGATTACCATATTAGGAAACTATTATAGTTTTGTAAACCATAAAAATCTCAATTAAATTTTTTAAAATGTCTTAAAAAGAAAGGTTATAGGAATACAGGAGAAAGATGCTTTCTCTTGCATGCACCAAACTGATTTTATCCCTGGCACTGCAAATGGTATTTTGAGCACTGCCCGGAGTGATCTCAGAGATGGGGGCCAGTTGTAAGCCTTCATCACCACAGGCTGTTCCTTCCAAACTTCTTAACTCCCACAAGAAATATAGTGATAGGACTATCATTATTGATTTGTCATCTATAAAATTTGCTTATAATATATTTTATTGTGTGATAATGAATTTAGTGATCCAGCTAGACATTGATGTGGAAGACAGGTTTCTAGCCATGTTTTCAGGAGGCCTGTATAAGATTTTATCCACAGAACGCAGGCTTGTGACTCAAGTGGCATAACACTTGTTTTGCATATGAAAAACCCTGGATTCTGTCTCTCGCACATACCCCACTACCACAGACTAGGCCTGGTGGTCAAAGATCACCACCCATTATACTACTGGAAGTTCTCACACAAAGATGTTAACCACTGTCGAAACCTTAGCCTCGTGAAGGAAGCTGATCATTAAGAAGCAATTCAAATTTTCATATTTAGGGAAGTGGATGCTACTTGCAACTAAAGTATGTTTCTGAATGATAGCGAGTGTTTTGTCTTAAATTTATTTTCAAATACATTTTTAATTGGATCAACTTTTTCAGAAAATTCAGTTGGTAGGAAGAAATTGTTGAAAAATAATAATACAAGATGCCTCGATAATGTGTAAATTAACTTATTCAAACATTTTTGTTTAGTATAGAAGAAATATACAGATTTTTGCAAAACTCAACACAAATAATTTCTAATTACTTTTAGTATTATTTTACCATGTTCCTAAAGTATTTATTTCACATTATTTTACCTCATATACTTGGAAAAAACTTATGAATTTTAAAAAAGAAACAATTCAAGATGAAAAGCTGTCTCATTAAGTTTTTTCTAAATGCCATCCCACTCCCTATTGTAAATAGAATTTTGGTTCTTAAAATTATTTTTATCGCCAGTATACTATTTGTTAAAGAACAAAGTGTCTACATAATTTGGTATATAAGAGTAACAGAAACTAAGCAAATGATAATTTGCAAGGGCTGGGTTTACTCTTGGAGACAAGACTAATAGTGTTGTGTTGATGGTATTGGGGAGAGGTTGGTGGAGAAGGCTTGCAGTGCTGAGGGATTGTACTCTTGACCTTGAACATGCAAATTTTGTGTTCCACACTTTAAATCATCTCTCAGCCCCCTAGCAAACAATTCTAAATTTCTTCAGATACGAAAGAGAAACTTACCATACATTAAGTTTAAAAATAATAGTTACACACATATTGAATTACTTTGAAAGACGTTCTTGGAAAACCAATTGTTTTTCATGATGTAAATACTGATGGACAAGAAGATAACTTGAATAAATCAGCATGAAATTTATAAGTTTTTAATTCTGAGATAATACGATTAAATAATTGCTCTAATATGGATTTGAATAATAGAGTAACTCGAACTCCTTTAGCCTAAGAACATATAAGTAGTTTAATCCTATTTACAAGTAGATCCAATTTTATTTAAAACAGATTTCCCGAATCATTCGAACATCCTGTGGAAATGCATTGTTAGTGGGTGTTGGCGGTTCTGGAAAGCAGAGTCTGTCAAGATTGGCATCTTTTATAGCTGGATATCAAATATTCCAGATAACTTTGACCAGGTATGATAAAACAGGACAGTTCGTTTCTCTGTATATTATTTATAACTTACAAGTGATCCTGAATAACCTTTTATCTTAAAGATTTGAGCCTTTTCTGTATACTCTTTGGTGTCTATGAGTGGTTTCTTTTGTACTTCGAGTTTTCTTTGGCTTATAACACTGTTATAAGGTTTGTACACATGTTCATCTGCTTGTATGTGATGGAGGGATGTATGGAACCTTAGGGATGCTTAGCTCAGAAGACCTTGGAGTCCCTCCCAACAATCAGAATGGCAATTTGATTTGAGGACCTGAAACTGCAGTGTTGTTCCAACTCTAAATGGTGTGTCTACATTGCTTCTGGGCCTGTAGGACCACAGCTGGAGTTACTAAGGGGATCTTACAGTGCTATGGACTAAACCAGGGTCAGTTACATTCAAGTCATGACCTTAACCCCTGTACTAAGTCTTTGACCCACCACTCTATATATATTTTAGGTCACTTTTCTTTGTTTTTGGGCCACACCCAGTGACGCTCAGGGGTTACTCCTGGCTATGCGCTCAGAAGTCGCCCCTGGCTGGCCTGGGGGACCATATGGGGCACGGGGGATCGAACCGCGGTCCGTCCAAGGCTAGCGTGGTAAGGCAGGCACCTTACCTTCAGTGCCACTGCCCGGCCCCAAGGTCACTTTTCAAATCAAACAAGTACCCCCTTTCTACTGCCAAATAGAAAATTTATAAGAGCATTTTAAGAACATAAAATTGTAAATATATAGATTCATTTGGTTACATTAAATTAGTTGTCCTAATTTAAAAATTATGGGGTTTAATCTAAAAAAATGTTTCTTGCTGCTTTTTAAATAACCGTAAAATCTGAATGCATTGGATTTGCATTAGCTACACTCAAGCACCTGCCATCCTGAAATGGGACATGGCTGTCCTCAAAATTGCCAGGTGCCACAACAGCCCTGCCTTGCTCTTTGGCATCATCTAGCTGATTCCTCTAGGAATCTGAATTTGTGGTCTGGGGTGGGGAGCATTGCAGTTACTATGGTCAGGAATGAAGAGCATTTATTTAAAAATGTATTTATTTAAGCATTATGATTACAAACATGTTTGTAGTTGGGTTTCAGTTATAAAAAAGAACACCCTCCTTTACCAGTGCAATATTCCCACCACCAATGCCCCATCTCCCTCCTACCCCATCCCCTACCTGTATTCAAGACAGGCTTTCTAAGGAACGAAGAACCTTAAATTAAGGCAAGTGTTATTAGTTCTATTTTCCTATTTCTGTATTTTTGATGCTCTGATATCTAGGACATGGGTGATCAAAGAAGGACAGCATCTGCTGGGGCTAGTCAATCATGGGTAACTAGCCACAAACACTGTTTAACATGTACACTAACCCAGAGCTCTTACACCAAACTATTCACTTATGCTTTATGGCTTATTATGAAATGATATTCCTCTCCTTACAGATTCCAAACCAGTCAACAGGAAGCAACACTTGTGAAGTAGAGCTTGCAGAAATAACTTACAATAGTCAATCTTAAATATGCTTACCACTCCTATCATTCATTTTCTCATGGATCTACAGTAAAGGCTATTGCTTATGCTTTTTATTTATTCCCACTGTCCAGCCTTCCTGGTGCTTCCCCCCATTTGGCACTATGCCACATGTCATGCCTTCTCTTGTTTGTAGGTACCTATAAGTAGGAACATCTTCCTTCATGAAAGTTTTTCCCATTCTACATTTCTTAATACACAAACAAGTCCTTGGTGAATTTTAAAGTGGCAGCCAAATTGATTAGATACTTGTGAGACACACAATGAAATAATCTACAGTCACAAGAAAAAATGAAATCATTCAGTTTGCTGCAGAGAAAATGAGTCTGAATATGTTGATAAAAGTAAATAAGGTTGGGGCCCGGAGATAGCATGGAGGTAAGGCGTTTGCCTTTCATGCAAAAGGTCATTGGTTCGAATCCCAGTGCCCCATATGGCCCCCCATGCCTGCCAGGAGCAATTTCTGAGCATGGAGCCAGGAGTAACCCCTGCGCACTGCCGGGTGTGACCCAAAAACCAAAAAAAAAAAAAAAAAAAAAAAAAAAAAGTAAATAAGGCACAAGAATTGGGAACAACAGTTCAAGTGACAAACTCAAGGAAGTGAATAGGTACAGGAACTGCACTTTACTTAAGAAGTAAAGATTTAAAGATAAATCTCAAAACTCCTCAAATAGCTTAGCTATGATGAAAGAGAAGAAATCAAAACTTAGAAATAAGTTCATTTTCATTAGGCCTATATATCTATAGATAATAGTAAGTTTAATATTAAAATGTCAAGACAGTCCAAAGAGATAACACAGAGTTTAATGTGCTTGCCTTGCACACCACTGATCCTGGTTCTACTCCCATAACGACATATGCTGTCCTGAGAGCACCACCATGAGTGCTAAACAGGAGCACTTCTGTGTGTGGCTCAATAAAAAAGGGAATGCCATTGGTAGGAATCCCGGCATCCCATATGGTCCCCCCAGTCTGCCAAGAGTGATTTCTGAGCATGGAGCCAGGAGTAACCCCTGAGCGCTGACAGGTGTGACCCAAAAACCAAAAAACCCAAGGGTTGGAGATATAGTTAGGGCACATATCTAGAATGCAGTTCTTTTGTTCAACCTCTGGCATCAAATTGTTTCCTAAGAATTGCCAGGTGGAGCTCTGGAGGCCTCCATCACCCCCAGCTGTGAAGTGTAGCTCTGTCCCCAAAGCACCACTGAGTATGCCCATGGAGGCCTTCCTATCCGCACCAGCATGTAGCACCAGGGTAGCCTGCTTACTCACTGGCCCTGCAGAGCCCATGCATCATAATATTCTAGATCCTCTTCATTGAACTCTTGGTCGCATTGGTCAAGAATCACCAGAAAAATCTCTTAGGACATCCAAAGCACCATTTAAGAGCCTGCACCCCAATAACAAAACAAACAAACAAATAAAATAACCATGTGAATTCATTTCCTGGATAATTGAAAGACTGGAAAATCAGTGAGAAAATTGCTTATCATCTCCAGGCCAGATCACCTGCAGGAAAAAAGTCTCGCCTTCACTGATGCAACTACACCTCAGCAAGCCACCATCCTTTTCTTTTTAATGAATACTCTGCCTGTAAATTTAATTTTGAAAGGGATGTGTTGGATTCTTTTGATGGCAGCCTTGCTGCTGAGATCGACAGGTTTTCTTAGAATTATTGAGTTCACTTCCATACTATCACAATAGGAGAATATTGCGATAAAATGAGTAAAACCATAAACATTTTGGTGTCTTGGTGCATATAAAAGTTATGCTTACTCTAAAATGTAATCTGTTAACTTTCCAATTGCACTTTGTTTATAAAATCAATATGTATAATTTAATTTACAAAGGCTGTATGTCAAAAAATTCTGTCATCACTAAGTCTTTGGTGAGTCATAATTATTTTGCTGGAGGGTCTTGGCTCCATGTTAATGCCTGTCGACTCATCAATGTAGTGGAAGTTTTGGAGACAGGGCAATTCCTTAAAATAATAGAATAGTGAAGTTCTCTGCATTGATTGACTACTTTCATTATAGTTTTATCTACTTTATGTAATGCTCCTAGTAGCATTTGCCCTCAGCAGAACTCTCAAACTGGAGCTCATCTTCTCAAGCCTTTTACTGTTTTTATCAATTAACTTGATCCAATATTCAGCATTCATCAACATTTCAGCAGTTCTCACAGCAACTTTCCCATCTCAAAAAGCCACCTTCTTTACTCACCCATCAAAAGTGATGGCTCAATTAAATATTTAACATTGTATTGTAGAAAAATTCAGTCACATCATAAGGGTCCACTTAAAATTCGAATCCTCTGTAAGATCTACACAACACCTGCAGTATCTTTTTTCACTGAGATTCCTCAAATGTATTCATGGAAGTTTGGGATCAACTTCCTCCCAGTTCCTATTGATGTGCATGTTTTAATCTCCTCAAACAAACCACAGATGTTCTTAATGGCCTCTCGAGTGTCTAATATTTTAGAGATAGTGTTGTGAATTAATTTTTGCCAGATCCATCAGAGGAATCACTTTCCTAAAAAATATGACTTTGCGGAGCATATTGTATTGAAGTAAAAAGACTTGAACGTTTTTGATCTATGAGCTGCAGAACAAATATATTAACTACACCAAAAGAATATTTTTCTCTATGTAAACCTCCATCAAAGTACTTTTGTGACCTGGTTTACCATCAAAAATAATAATAATACTTTGGGTTTTTTCCAAATAATAACCATAATAAACAGTGCTCGTGGACTCTTCTTGACTGTGGAGGTAGCTCCTATTGGTGCTAGTGGACTACGGAACCAAAACTGGGCCTCCCGCATGTGAAGCCAGCACTCAGTTGAGTTATCTCTCTGGCCCCAAACACAGTAAGATTTAGAAGCATTTGTTTTTATGAACAGTAGATCTCAAGAGTGGTTTTAAAATATTGTAAACCACATAAACCAACATGCTGTTAACCAGGCCTTATTGTTCCATTCGTGAAACACAGGAAGCATATAATCAGCATCATACTTGAGTCCTAAGTTTGGGGAGATGACAAATGAGCATTGGATTCAACTTCAAAGCACTAACTGCATTAGCCTCTAATAAGATAGTCTCTTCTTTGAAGCTTTGAAGCCAAGACATTTATTTCTCTCTCGTTTCGAATCCCGGTGCCCCATATGGTCCCCCGTGTCTGCCAGAAGCTATTTCTGAGCAGACAGCCAGGAGTTACCCCTGAGCACTGCCGGGTGTGGCCCCCACCCCCCCCCCCCCCCAAATCCACTTTAGTTTTGTGCTGGGCTCACTAATCAAGGGTTTAAAATTACAGACAAAAATGTTTGAAAACAGGGAGGGTGTTTGTTTGCTGATCCAAGTTCAATTCCTGGCACCCTATAATGTCCCCCGAATCCACCAGGAGTGACTCCTGAATCCATGGGGCCAGGAATAATCCCAAGCACCATCATTGAGTGAATTTGCAAACATGCCTCTCTACTGCCCCCTCTGCAGGCTCACCTTGCAATACCCTAAAGCCCGCAATTGCCGTAGGTCTCCAGCATCACATCTCTGAGGATGTCAAAGGGTGTGGGCCCATCTTCTCCATCTTGGATTATTCCTGAAGTGCAGCAGCAAGGCACATTGCAGAGTGTCCCAGCCGAGACCACACAGCTCCAGGGCGCTCAGAATGGCTAGTGTACATAAGGAAGAAAGAAAATCATGGCTCCGGAGATTCCTGTGGTCATGGGGACCCCCTTAAACTATTGGTTGGGGCAGCGATGGTGGCCCAATCTACGGTTTTTTTTTTTTTTTTGCCGGCCACACCTAGTGATACTCAGGGGTTAACCTGGCCATATGCTCAGGTTATTTTGATGTTATTTTGCCTATGTCCAAAGATAAAAATTATATTTTAAACATCTAGCGATATATATGTATATATAATTATATACATATAGAATTATATAAAATATAATTCTCAAATAAGCATGGTTGAGAGCACGGTAGGATTGGGGGTATTGTATGGAGAGGGTGAGAAACACCTATGGTAGAAGGAAGTGATCAACCAAGAGGAAGAGGTTGTATTGAGAAATGGCAAAGTGTCATGAATGAAATCCTAACAACAGCAGGTAAACATACTTTTTAATATTTTTAAATTAAAAAAAAACCAGACAGGTGGAAGTCATATGGAAGTGTGGAGGGTGCATTGGTGAGGGAAATGGTAAAAGGTTTGTTGTTGAAACATTGTATGACTGAAACCCAACCATGAATGACTTTGTAATTTTATGGTGGCTATATGTAAAAATAAATTTAAATAAATGAAAAAAAAAAAAAAAGAAATCGCTCCTGGCTCGGGGGACCATATGGGATGCCAAGGATTGAACCAAGGTCCGTCCTGGATCAGCTGCAAGCAATTCTTCACAGGAACAATTAATAGTCACTGCAAGATTTTTATTTATTTGTTGGTTTTTGGGCCACACTGGATGACACTTAGAGGTTACTCCTGGCTCTGCACTCAGAAATCACACCTGTCTTGGGGGACCATATGGGACGCCAGGGATCAAACTCAGGTCCGTCTAGGTTAGCCTCATGCAAGGCAAATGCCCTACTGCTACGCTATCACTCCAGCCCCATCACTGTAGGATTATTAATCAGTCTAATTGTAATATTGTTTTTCATGAATGAGGGAGGCCAGAAAAGAGCAAGAGAGATGGGAGCATCCAGTGGATAAATCAGACCATAAGCATCCATTGATAGCATTCACTACTTGGGTGTGAATCTAAGTGTCTATAAAAACAATTGAAGCAGTAATATCACAGATCTGAATAAATAGAATAATAATGAAAAAACTTAAAATATGATGAGAATGAACCAAAGTGTGACAAAGAGAGAAAACAGGTACAAACTATTGGAAAAGGGCAGCAATAGCATTGCTCAATGCTCAATAGTATTGCTCAATACTTTCTTACATTGTCACTTACATAAATATTTTTAGGCTACAACAGCTCTAATGCCCAGAATAACTTTAAAAATTAAATATTGGGGCCCGGGAGATAGCATGGAGGTAAGGCATTTGCCTTTCATGCAAAAGGTCATTGGTTCGAATCCCAGTGCCCCATATGGTCCCCCATGCCTGCCAGGAGCAATTTCTGAGCATGGAGCCAGGAGTAACCCCTGAGCACTGCTGGGTGTGACCCAAAAACCAAAAAAATTAAAGATTAATTTTGTAGATGAGGAAATGTGAAGGAATTTTTCTAAAAGTGAAAAATAGAGATTTGATGCCTGTTATTTTGTTTTGTTTTGTTCTAGTGTTCACAGTCTGCATAAGGCCATATGGCTTTATACTAAACTCCATGGTTTGACAGCAAAAACCTTGAAGTGGGTGTCTCTTTTTATGACTCTTCTTCACCAGGTTACTCATGAGAATTTGTGTGCACTTATGAAATTATTTTCTTTATTTTTAATCCTACATCACCTCTAGTAGCTTAGACATTTATTAGGAACCAAAGTTAGCTGAGAAGCAAAAAATCAACTTCTCATAATCTATTGTCACATAATTGTAACATTTCTGCCCCCGTAGGCTTCCTCCGAATGTAGCCATTTAATACAATGTGAAAATTACCACTATATATAATTTATCACTAATTTAATTTATAATTTATCTTGACTTTCTTACTGATCCAAAACTCATTCAAATTTCAGATTGGTTTTTAGATATTATACATATGTTCACTAGGGCAAAATTTGCTACTGAAGACTGTCAGATTGCAGGAAATTGAAGTTTATTCCCAGATACATAAATCACTTCTGGTAAATTTCCCATATCTTGCTTTTCAGGTTAAGTAGTACATATTTGTTTGAATTACATCCAATCTGTTTCAGCAGGTGCTATTACTCACTATCTTTGGAAGCAGGTGCAGATTAGGTTTGAATTACCATAGTGTTATATTGTACTTTTAGAGAAATTATGGTTGTATATACATATTTTTAAGTTTCTCATACTTCTTCACTTCTCCTTTTTTTAGGTCTTATAATGTCACTAATCTAACAGATGATTTAAAATCTTTATACAAAGTTGCTGGTGCTGAGGGAAAAGGTATCACCTTCATCTTTACTGACAATGAAATAAAAGATGAAGCTTTTCTAGAATATCTTAACAACCTGCTCTCTTCAGGGGAAGTAAGTCTCAAAAGTGTAGAAAAACCTCATTTTTTTAATAAAAAAAAGTAAGTTATATTTGAATAGAAAAGACAGCCACCTTTCATGTCAGGTCATTTAATATAATCTATTTTTCAATTTAGAAATTATTGATGTGATTTGGTAAGTTTTTTAAGTCCCTCTGAAAATAATACTGCCTACCTCTGGATGCTTGATGATAGCTTTTTTTTTTCATTTTAAATATCTGTATCTTTACTTTATTTATTTATTTATTTATTGGTTTTTGGGTCACACCCGGCAGCGCTCAGGGGTTACTCCTGGCTCTATGCTCAGAAATCACTCCTGGCAGGCTCGGGGGACCATATGGGGTGCCGGGATTCGAACCATCGACCTTCTGCATGGAAGGCAAACACCTATACCTCCATGTTATCTCTCTGGCCCTGTATCTTCACTTTTAAATTAGATTCTATAATTTATTTTATGAGAATCAAAGTTCTCGCACAAATATATGCACTTACAGTATCAGAAGGTATAGAATGAATGATTGAAAGAGTTCTAGCAATTGTTAAGGCTGGAGTGAAAGGACAGTGTAAGGCACTTGCCTTGAACATGCTCTACCTACTATACTATTGCTCCAGTACTATTGTAATCCAAAAGGTTCTCTGGAGCCTGCTAGGAGTTGATGTCTGAGCCCAGACCAGGAGCAACCCCTGAGTGCCATTGGCTGTGGCCCAAAACAAAACAAACAAAAAAGAGTTCTAGCAGTTGATTGCATTACTATTTCTTTTTCTTTCTTTCTTTTTTTTTTGTTTGTTTGTTTTTGGGTCACACCTGGCAGCACTCAGGGGTTACTCCTGGCTCTATGCTCAGAAATCGCCCCGGCAGGCACAGGATATCATATGGGATGCCGGGATTTGGAACACCACCCTTCTGCATGAAAGGCAAACGCCTTACCTCCATGCTATCTTTCCAGCTGCATCACTATTTCTGCTATTTCTGGCATTACTTGTATCAACACTTATCAACACTTCCAACACCACATAGTTGCCTGAAGCTTCATTAGAAGGACTTGTGAGATTCAACATCATAGCTATTTTTATGGTTAAGTCTGATTATAGTAACACAGAAGGATTCATAGCTAAATTAGTAAAGTTAGAGTCTGTATATAGCTATATTCAGGCTTCCTATGTTGTACAAAGGAGGCCACAGAGAATGTGTCCCTCTCTAAAAGGGAAGTGCAGATAGCTAATGTACCTAATTTCTGTTCTGAGAAGTCTGTTTGAACCTCAAAGTCCAAGAGTTGTATTGAAGCTGTTTATGTTGTCACTCCTTGTTTTACCAGTCAGTCATAATTCCAGACTCTCAAAAAGTAAGAGTTATTCACCAGACACTATAATATTTATCTAAATAGACTAGGCACAGGAAAACAACCTTTTTTCAATTAGTAATGGAAGAGGCGTTCTAAACGGTTCCTATGTGCCAGCTAAGAACCACCCCTGCAAGCTTATCAATCTTAAAATCAAGTCAGATGGGTGAATTCTGCCTGCACGATTTTGTTTATTGATGCCCAAGCTAATTGACTTACTTGGATCCAGCATTGAGACTGACTGTAAGAGCAGAAGACATAACGAGACATTCTAAAAAGAGATTTGGAGCCATGCAGAGATTGCTTTTCAGAGTGAAATTTCTAAGAAATAGGAGACATAATTTGTTTCTGGTAAAGATTCTCAGTAAAAAGAAAAATGGAATACTCTTAAGAATCTCTGGCCAACCAGGGATCTGACTGTGGAGCTGCAGAAAGGAAATATGAAAAGTTGACATTTCATTAGGAAAAGGACCAGATGATAGCAGTGATTTGGCTGTGGGGAACTTTTAAATAAAGCCTTTTCTCTTCTCTTCCTCTGAGATCTCCAATTTGTTTGCACGAGATGAAATGGATGAAATCACTCAGAGTCTGATATCTGTGATGAAGCGTGAGCTCCCTCGCCATCCTCCAACCTTTGATAATCTGTATGAATACTTCATTTCAAGGTCCAAAAAGAATTTACATGTCGTTCTCTGCTTTTCTCCGGTGAGCTTTTGTTCTGTCTATATTTATGTACAAGGAGTTACTTACTCAAATATACTTAACTTGCCTCATCTATGAGAAAGTTTGCTCAGTATGAGTTAAAATATATTATCAGAATTATTGCATAACCTACAATGTTTTGTGTACTATTTAGAATCATGGGCCATTTTAATTATAAGTACTTGGTGAGATAATCTTGTCCATATAACAAACACAATATACAATGTCCCTAATGTTGATTTTTAATATTTCTAGCTTAAGGTACTATCAAATTTAGTAGTTATAAGCCAGCCATATATGCCCACAGTAAGTAAAAATGAATACTTAGTACAGCTTGCCCCATTATTCAAAAGTTATGTGTACAAGGGTTCTACCATTCTAGAAAGTATTTACGTAGAACATTTTCACATCACAGAAAGTTCCATTGGACAACCCTACTCTAGGGTTCTCACTAATAATTCACAAGACTGGATCGAGGATATAGCTCAAGAGGTCTGGAACATGTTTTGCGTGTATGAGACCCCAGGTCTAATATCAGCACTGATATCCTCTGAGCATTGCCAGAAGTAACCAATGGACACTAACCTGGGAACAAGCTCCTGAGAACTATGGGGTGTAGTCACAAAATAAGTACAAATAACTGGGCAAGAGAGATAGTACGGGGATTAAGACATACCTTGTATGTCACTGATCTCAGTTCTTCATAAGTTCTCACACCATATATCTTTCTCTGAGCAGTTCCAGGAATTGGACTATCTCTTTGGTTCTATGTAGGTCTTACCCACAATCATATATTTTTGAAGGAAGTTGCTGGAGTCAGGAATGCACAGGGGTTTTTTTGGCTCTGTGCTCAGGGATCACTCCTAATGGTGCTCAAAAGATCTTATGTGGTGTTTGGAATAAGGGAGGGTATGCTTTATCCAAGGCAAGTTCCTTACCCCCAGTTCTAGTTTGCTATACATGACTATAAATTCAATTTCATTTAACTGCTGTATCCCCTATATTTCTGACTTACCTGCAAAATATAACCTAATATTTCTCACACACAACACTTCAGATATTTGAAGAAAGACTTGCCGACTCCCTTGGGAAGTTCCTTCTTAAACCCACTCCCTTCTGCTATTCTCACTTGTTCCAGGCTCCAGCCTTTCACTGGCCTGGCCATCTCTTCTTATAAAGATCAGCTATTAGAATGGAACCAGATGTAGTCTGAGAACACAGAAGAACATTAAAATATTACTTCCCATCACTTGGAAATTTAATTTATATATTAATGAAGTTAAAGAATTAAAATTTTATTTTATGATGTAATTCAGTTGACTCAGGTTCATAAATTCTCTCTTACTGAATTAAAATTTCTCTCTCTCTCTAATGCTTTATAACTTGGCTATCAATAGGTTGGTGAAAAGTTCCGTGCCCGTTCTTTGAAATTTCCTGGCTTGATCTCAGGTTGTACCATGGACTGGTTCAGTCGCTGGCCAAGAGAGGCTCTGGTTGCAGTGGCCTCCTATTTTCTATCAGACTACAGTATTGTCTGCTCTATGGACATCAAGAAACATGTTGTAGAAACAATGGGTCTCTTTCATGATATGGTTTCAGAGAGCTGTGAAAATTATTTCCAAAGGTAAGTAATAAGCATGATAGCTACAAAGCCACAAACTTTGTATGACAAATAAAAATAGATTGTCACACCCAGTAAAAGACTATCGATCAAGCAAAATCACAGGCATTCTTAGTTTTTTTTCTTGTTTTGATTTGCAAGTTATTATGTATTGAAAAGATGATGAATAAATGAGGTTTCAAAATTAACTAGTGTCCATACTTAAATACCTCTTTCCCTCCAGGCTTCCTAGTAACAGATGCTTAATGAATCATTTTATTTCATTTGCTTAATTTTTCTTTTGAAAATGGCTTAATGAATTCACCATAAACTGTTTAAAATTAGTTTCTTATTCAAATGAATTATTTATTTTGATTAAAGAAGCACACTGTTTTAAAGTTTCATTATTTCCTTATGCTAAGGGAACATTTTGGTTTTGAATTTGCATCACTTAGTCTTATCAATGTTTTCATGCCAAATAATTAGGAAGCAGAATTTTAATTGACTAAAAGTCCACTCCGAAAAGTGGCAGTAGTGTTCATTATGTGGAAGCTGGTGTGAACCATTTTTAAAAAATGCAGAATTTTCCACACAAAGCATGGTGTTTGCTGAGTGCCGTTGCTAAAAATAAATAATAGGAGGTAGTTGCATCCCTGGAAAATCAGGCTTTTTCTTAGAGTAAATGGGTGGAAGTATAGAACCTGTGTCAAAGATTGTAGAACATGCCAGAGAGATTATGCTTGTTTCTCTCCATAGATATTCTAATAACACTTTAAATGATTTTGCAGGAATTTTTTTTCACAAAAATGTATGTATCTCAGAATTTTCCACTTACTTAAATCATATCCAGGTCATACCTCTTCAAAGAAAACTCTTGGATTTTTTTTGTTTTAATCAACACTTACTCATGAATCACTTACTCTGGAATCACTTCTGGTGGAGTTTGGGGGACCAGATGTAGTGTTGGGGACCCAACCTGAATCAGCTCTAATCAAAGCAAGCATCTACTTGTTGTATTATCACTCTGGCCTGACCTAAACTATTAATAACAGTTTCTAGTGGACATAATTCCAGTACCATACCCATTACCAGTGTTCCCATCTGTCTCCCCCAACCCATTCCCATTCCTTCTCACCCACTCTTAACTCATTTGTGGGTTAGTCTCCCTTTTATATTGCCTTTGGATTTCTGTTGCTACCTCACAGGGCAGTTTTAAGTCTCACATATGAAATATAATTATGTATACTTCATTTTTACCATTTTTACCACTCAGTGGACCAAGACCTTGTGGTATAATGTACTACTGTACAACTCTAAGAAAGAACAGAATCATGCAGTTTGCATGCAACTGTTTAAATCATTTTCAACATGAAAAGAATTATTTGTAAGATATTTTTCCTGGGGGCAGGGCGTTGGCACTGGAGGTAAGGTGCCTGCCTTCCCTGCGCTAACCTAGGACGGACTGCGGTTCGATCCCCCGGTTTCCCATATGGTCCACGGTGCCTGCCAGGAGCGACTTCTAAGCGAATAGCCAGGAGTAACCCCTGAGCGTCACCGGGTGTGGCCCAAAAACCAAAAAAAAAAAAAAAAAAGATATTTTTCCTTACTGAACTCAAATTCCACCTACAGCTGTCATTTATTGTGGAAAAATTTTTACCTTTGTGTAAGAACAAAAGCCTATATTATTTTTATTACTTTATCTTAGGAAATAGCTAATACTGTCTTAAATTGTAAAAATTCATTCTCATTATAGCATTCATACAATGCTTTTATAGTCATACATATGTCCAGGTTATTAAAAAATGTAATGTACAATATAAAAATGTAATGTATAATTAAGTAATACAATTAAATAAATACAATTAATAATTTTAATTCATCAGCTTACCAATGGTGAAAAATAATTTTATAGTAAAATAGCTGTATGTGAATATCTCTTCTTTCACTTATTTCTATTGGTTTATGGTTAAAAAAAAGGCCATTTGTGTTGAATGAATCATGTAGAGCTGCTTTAATTTTAGTGATTTGCAAACCCACCTACTTAGTTTCTATATGCAGAAAGGGTAACCAAAATCTATTGAATTAAGGTAGAATGCACAATATTCATTTCTTAACTTTATATTTTCAAATAGTTTTCAATCATTACAAAATTCCAGAAGATGTAGAAGGTGATTCTATTTCAGTTTTTCAGACAAGTAAACCAATGTCCAGAGTGGCGATAAGTCCCCTAAAAGGTTTCTTAAATGTCAAGCATCAGATATTTTGTTTTTTCCATATCACTTTTCTAAGAAAATCACTCACAGTTCCTCCCTTTCTGCTTGTGATGACCTTTCATGGTTCTGTTGATTTAGTAATGAGATGTTGTCTATGCTGGCGTACCTGGAAGGAGGGAGGTTAAAGCCATATTCTTTTTTTTTTAATAACAATTTTTATTTTAAACATAGTGGCTTACATATTGTTGACAATAGTATTTTAGGTACATGTTAACATAAAATCAGGGGAATTCCCTTCATCAAACCGTCCTCCCTCTGCCTCTCTTCCCATCGTACCTCACATGTCTTCCTCCCTCACCCTCGGGGCAGCCAGGTCAAGTGGTTCCCTCTGTGCCTAGCTAACTACTTGGTGGTCCTACACATGTTTAGTCTTGGTACTTCCCATATACCCCCACCCCAGTTGGGATGCAGTACTAGTTAGTTCAAGTCATGTGATTTTGTTTGAAGAGGAGAAAAGTAATAACCTGGAGAAGA
>PVKC010020627.1:0-18539 GCA_004027635.1 Crocidura indochinensis
CCGGTGACGCTCAGGGGTTACTCCTGGCTATTCGCTCAGAAGTTGCTCCTGGCAGGCATGGGGGACCATATGGTGAACCGGGGGATGGAACCGTGGTCCATCCTAGGTTAGCGCAGGCACCTTATCTCCAGCGCCACCGCCCGGCCCCGATATGTTAAATTTTTAATTTTCATTCATCAATGTATGTGTTAGGATAAAGATGTGTAATATATTTATATATGTATATTTTTGCCTATAAGTAGTATAAATTGATTAACTTCTACATGTGCTTCAACTTTCTCAGGTGAAGTTATTTAGTTATATTTCTCAGAATTTAGTGAATTCCTCATAAAATTAATGGAGATACATTATTCTTTATGTCATAATACCCAATAAACCTATTTTATATCTCTTATTAGCCTATCAATCACATTTATTGCTTTCCTCATCAAAATTTTCAGTAGAGGTATGCTGCGTGTTTAAATACTTTTATAGATTATTATGATTTTATTTATATTTTCTTAAAGAAAATGTTGGCATCTTAAAATCTGTTGCTGTTTAGTGAGGAGTTATTTCAAAATATAATCTTCACAGAGATGATGATAACATTTACAATGAGGCCATAATTTGATAGTGCCCCTATAGTAAGGAGGAAAGAGAAATATGAAAACAGTAACAGAAGAAAGACAATGTGATAACTCAGGGAGTACAACACACACAGACACACACACACACACAAAAGAAAACTAAGAGAAACATATCTAAGTCAAAAAATGCCAAAAATTTCTGGGAAGAAGAGGTAAGGAATAGTTTAGGTTTAGAGGGATCATTATCCTGACAATACCACAGTTTTGAATTTCTAGACCTCAAAACAGTTTGTGGTACACAGTTATTGCAAGCATCAAAATGCAGTGGAAGAGTATTTTAAATTATTTTAATTTTCTCTACTTTTGTGCATGTCTTAGTATACTTTTTTTGCAATACAGTTTCATGTATATGCACACATATATTCATAGGTACTTCATTACTTGTATATGAATCTTTAAGACTTATGATTTCCTAACACACTAGAAAACAGCAAATAAACACTCATAAGTGGCCATGATTTTCAGATTCATTATAAAACAAAACATTTTATGTGAAATGGAAAATGAATTATCCTGATGAATAACTATACAAAAGCAACATACACCAAATGATATTTTATTCCAAATTGGTTATAGGAATACACTAATACTAATTTGTCATGAAACACTGCCCATTTAAAATGAGGTTTATGATTACTGCCTATAAAGAATGATGCAATTGAAAGTACTTCTCTGGAAAATATAAACCAAGGAATCAATTTCTCTCAGTTCTAAAGAGTCCCATTGTGATGAAATTGGTGTTGCGCCTCATATAGTGTTACATTCTCTGTGCTATTCTAAAGGTCAGAAAGGGTTGTAGTGAATTATTTGTCACCTGTGGTGCTTCTTAAACAGAAGCAGTAAAACCAGAAACCGGAAAAGAATTCTTCAATGCAACCTTCTAAGAAAAAAATCACATCCCCTGATATCTAATATTTGTATCTATATGAAAAGTATGTCTTACAAAGGCTTCTGAAATGTGGTCATAAATACAATGTTGAGGTACCTGCAGTCAATTACTAATGTCCAATGACCTTAATAGTTACTTTCCTAAGAGGGAAGTTTGTTATATTTACGGTAGAAGTATTCTTATATTTAACAAGATCAAAGTCAATAATTTAACATATACGTTTTTAAATAAATTTATTTATTTAAATAAAATATATCATATAGTTGGCATAACTGATAATAATACATTTGTTTCAGGATGATAGAAAGTGAAGTTATTAAAAAATAGAAAGAAATTAGAATGTCTAAAAATGACAATTGGAAAAAGAGGATAGTTCATTAGCAGCAGTTACATTCATGAAAATTGTTTTTTATCACCAATAAAGTTGTTAATACAATAGCAGAAAATTTAGAATGCTCTTTTTTTTTTAAAGATAGGAGATACACTAAAAAAAGGATGTGTGTTTGTGGTAGTTGTTGTTTGAATAGGCAGAGCAAAATATGAAAGAAATTGGAAGGGAAAACCTTTGACTTACAAAACTTTGATAACCTTTGGTAAAACTTTGGAGACCTTACCCCTGAAGTATTTTGGCATTAAGACCAGTTCCAGGCTCCAGGCATAGTATGTTGCCAAACCCCTTAGTCATTATTTGTGGAACCAGAAACAGCTCTTCGCCATCACAGTTGTTGCTGTCAGGTTTCTGTAGATATAGATCCTGGTTTCTGTAGAGGTCCTATGTCAAAGTCCAGGTGGTGTATAGTGTCTTCTGGTTTTGTCTCAACACTAGGTAGCATTGCAGAGAATTCTGACCTGAAAACAGACCACTGCTATTCCTAAGTTGTCAGGGTGTCATAAGAACCGTCTTTGGAGTAAGTCAGTGCTATGGCTGTAGTAGTGCCTTCCTTGGTAGAGTTTTTATTCCTGGTGATTGTGTAGGGGGACTCTGTTTGTTTCTGTATATGGTATCCATGGTTCAGGGGTGACTGGTCAATGTCTGATCAACTGATGTCTAAGCCAAGCCACTATGCAAACTATTCAGGATGTAAGATCTCACTGCAGTATAAAATGTTGTGTTCTGGGGCCAGAGTGGTGGTACAAGCGATAAGGCATCTGCCTTGCCCGCACTAGTTTAGGATGGACCCATATGGTCCCCCAAGCCAGGAGTTATTTCTGAGTGCATAGCCAGGAGTAACTCCTGAGCCAGCAATACCGGGTGTGGTCCAAAAACAAACAAACAAACAAAAAGTTGTGTTCTTATAATTATTATATAAGAAGTTGTTTGTATATGTAACCTGTTCCCATTTTAATGTGCCTATGGAAAAAGGAACAATGCACAAGGTATTAATGGTGCATGTGGGGGCCAAGGTATAAAGACCAACCATCCCCATAACCTTTTTCTTACATGAACTATAAACAAAGATATGTATACTAGAATTCCTTACTTAAACAGATCTGAGGATGGGGGAAATTCCTGCTACATAATAAGGTATTTGATAACGGTTTTGCCTATTAAAGGAGTGTATCTAAAGTGATATTCAAAGGAGATTTGTATGTCCCCTTTAAGTCTTTTGAAATAGGTGGAAAGAGGGTAAGATCTGGAGCACAGCTTCAGGCTGTGATTTGGTTTTCTGGAGTCTAGGGAAGATGGCTCCCAGCAGTCACATATTAGGAAGTATTCTCAAATGGGGAACTTCTCAGTCCCGGACTCTGGTAGCAAGTAAAGTTCACCGTGAAGGGAGATGAAGTTTGAAGAGGGGACACGGAGAGCAAATCAGTAGCAGCTGAGTATTGGTTTCTTTTCGTGTTGAGAATCTATCATATAACTTTAGGGCTGGTTGGCATCTGGCTGGGGTGGGAAGAATGTTCTGCTTTGTGATGAGTTAAGGGCTGAAGTGATAAAGATTAAATATGGAGAAATAACTTGGAGAGCTAAGAAATGGTTTGTAAGGTGGTGAGTGAAAAGGGAAAGAGGGGATATCTATGAACGGGTGGAGAACACTATACAAATAGACATTATAGCTATTAGAGTCCCACATTAGACTAACATTGGTATGGCGAATACATGCACTCATTTGCATAAATCCACAGCCACAGAGGATTGATCCATGGAATGACTTTCAAAAGTTGACACAGGTGATATGGGATGGGACACTTAATGGGGATAAAAAATAAAATAAAATAAAAGAGTAAAGCTGGCAAGTCTGCTGTAAAGTTTTTCCTTTTTTCTTCCTTTAAACCAATAATGAATGGTGAGGGAGAAATTGACTGGAGAAAGGCTTCATACATTAAGTTGTGTATAGAGAATTCTTAAAAGCAATAAATTATTGGGGGCAGAGTGATGGCGCAGTGGTAGGGCATTTGCATTGCGCATGGCTGATCCAGGACGGACCCTGGTTAGATCCCTGGTGTCCCATATAGTCTCCTAAGCCAGGAGCGAGTTCTGAACACAGGGCCAGGAGTAACCCCTTATGGCCACCAGTATGAACCCCCCAAAAACCAAACCAAAACCAAAACCAAACCAAACCCCCCAAAAATCATTTTTCAAGTCTAAAAAACGAAGTGATAATGTGCACTGAATGGGGAAAATATACAATGAAGTTGATGTTATATCTATTACAAACAAACATTATACAGCCATAGGTGTGACAAATTTATAGACTCATGCATATATATCAACAGACTCTAAGGATCGATCCATGGGTTACCATTGAAAAGATGACCCAGTTGAAAGGGGACCTTAAAAAAGTAGAAAGAAAAAAAATAGAATTAAAAAAAAAGAAAAAAAACAACAAAAAAATGGAGAGGGAGTTAGAAGGAAAAAGAAATTAAAGCCAGCAAAGGTTGTTCATTTTCTGAAACAATCCTGGTTGGTGAGGGTAAGATTTGCATTACTGGGGAAAGGGCTCCTGGATTAGATTGTGTATAGAATATTCTAGAAATCTACATGATCTGATATTGAGTATTGTATAGGAGGTATATACTATGGAGTATTATCCAGTGAGCGTTGGGCATCCCATTTCCTTTCCCAGAGGTAATCTAAAATTCTGAGCGTTTTGGTATCATGGTAAGCTAAATATAGTAGTAGTGTGGACTCTAGCAAGTTGGGCAATGAGGACTGATAAAGAAGGATACCAGTTAAGAGAAGATTCTATGCTGCACTGAAGATTGGGGCCCTGCTATGGAGGTTCCCTGAATGCCTGGCTCCTGCACGGTGGGAAGAGAAACTGGCTAGTGGACCCTCTCCCCTCCCACCCCTACCCAATTCACAATTTTGCCTAAGCCTGGCTGAAGTGGGGAGGCTACCTCTGGTCCTGTTGGAAGACTCATTTCTGGGGGTCTGTTGCCTAGCTCCCCCCATAAAGACTTCCCCATCCTCAGTTGAGAGAAGATTCGGTGCTGGCGCTAAGGAATGGGGACATGTGGTTTTTGGTAATAATTTAAGGAGCAAAGTGATGCAGGACACTACCTTACATTTGGAGATAAACAGGTTAAGAGGTAGGATTATAGAGGTTTTAAACTTATAAAGTAATATAGGCTTCCCCATTGCTTTTGAGATATTCTTGTGTGTGTGTGGGGGGGGGGTGGAATTCAGGGTACATTTTCATCACACACCTGGTTTTGTTGAGTTTGAAAAGTGATTTGCGTCAGAAAGGACTCGCTCCGGTAGAGTTCTTGTACTGGGCTTGTTCTGGAGCTAAATCCGGTATCAAGCAACAGTCCACATTTGGGGAGGTGATGAGAAAGAGGGTCACAGAGCATGAGTCAGCAGGAGTGTTGATTATTGTTTCTTGCCTGGAGATGAGATGTGGGGCTGATTGGTTGTCCTTTCACTTGTGAGTTGGGTGATTTATTAATAAGACCTGAGGGTAAAAAGGCTTCGTCCTAGGATTAGTGCAAAAACCAAGACCACCAACTACAGAAGACTGATTAAAACAATAGTGATGGAATAGAACTTCTAGAACCGTTAAGAAAGACTTCATCCTAGGGTCCATTCTATCACCTGTGCAAATACCAAGATCTCTAGTTACAGATTTTATCATCCACGACTGTGTAGGAAGTTTCCAGATACCATACCACAAAAGGACCTAGGGGAGAGTAAAGAGCATCTATGGAAGCTAAAGTTATTCCCATGACAGTCTACTTCAAGGGTGGAGAAACCCTGTATCTCTTAGGCCAATCGCCCAATATTTACTGTACCTATGCAAAAAAAAAAAAAGAGAGAGAGAGAGAGAAGCACAAATTAAATTTTTGTTATCGTTGTTGTTTGTTTTATTTTGTTGCTTGTTTTTGCTTTTTTTTTGCTTTGTTTTGTTTTTATTTTAGGATGTGGTTACTTATTTGTTGTTGTCTTTATTGCTGTGGTGCTTTTTGTTTGTGTGATTGACTTTTTTGTGTTATTTTCTTCATTTTTCCCTTTATTTTTCTAAATTGATATTTATAGCCTCTAGAAGGACTCCTTCCATTTTTTGCTTGTTTAATCCCCCCCCCCTTTTACTTCAAACAGAACCACATAACTTGAATCATCTTGTTCTGCCTCATAAATTTAGGGGGAAATAATGGAGGGTATCAAGACCTAGCAGTCGTATGAACACTGAGTAGAAATAAAAAATGATCAGACTAACACACCAAATTCAAAGCCAACAACAACAGAATCGATTCCCAATCTACAACGAGGTAGACACAGAGGGGGTCACTTATACTAGAACCCTAGGGGCCAAAGGTGGGGGATATGGATGCATGCTGGGAACAGGGGTAGAGGGAGGACAACATTGGTGGTGGGAATACCCCTGATTCAATGTCACTATGCACCTAAAATATTACTGTGAACGATTTGTAATCAACTTTGGTCAAACTAAAAATTATTAAAAAAAAGAATAATAATTTAGTGTTTAATGCGCTCTCTCTTTTAATTTTTTGTTTGTTTGTTTGTTTGTTTGTTTTGGCCACACTGGGTGGTTCTTGGAGTTACTCCTGGCTCTCTGCATAGAAATCACTTTTGTCAGGCTCCGAGGACCATATAGTAACACAGTTTGGCCCCACTCAAAGCAAATGCCCTACCTGCTGTCCTATAATATGGTCCCTTAATACTCTATTCAGAAAATGGTTGGTGGGCTAAATTCAATGGTACTCGGGGCTTCCTCCTGTTTCTGTGCTCAAGGATCACTGCTGGAAATGCTCACAGAATGTAAGAGGTACAGGGGAGATTCAGTGAAGGTCAGCTTTGTGCAGGCAAGTAGCTTCATATGTTTTATCTCTCAAGGGATATTTTATCATTTATATTTACATACTTATATGGCCAATTTTCAGTGTAAATAGAATAAGAACTCATATTGGTCATATTCTGTGATGTTATAAGTTTGGGACTTGATAACATTTATAAACAACAAAGGAAGTTCATAAAGAGCTGAGAGTGTGGTTTAAATCTCCACCAGTTTAAAACATATAAAACCAATCCAAAACAAAAATAGTTTAAAACTATTCCCTTAAATATTTGAAGAAAATTTTACTTTCGTGTGAACAATTAACTTTCAAACAAAAGGAATAAATGGTTACACGTGCATAAAAATAAAGAGTTGGCACCTGAGAGATAGCACAGTGGGTAGGGTGTTTGATTTGCATGCAGCCCACCTGGATTTGATCATCATGGTAGCACAGAGTCAGGAGTAACTAACCCCTGAGCACCTCTGGGCATGGCTCAAAAGAAAAGAGACATGTGTTGGACTATAACCCAATCATGAAAAACTTTGTAACTGTATTTCAGTGACTTAATTTAAAAAAATTGGCAGGAATATAAAGAAACAGAAAAATGTGAAAGACAAAAAATAAGGATGACAGCAGACAAATAATAGTGATTATGAAGGTATCAGATTTCTTTAGGCAGCAATTTAGTTACATGCATATCAACATTGTTTAAATAATGAGATCAAATCAGAGAATTCTATTATAATTTGCATAAATTAATTTTATTTCATAAATTACTGAACAACAAGAAAAAGTACTCATCCTGTTCTTTTAAATCACAACCCATTCTCTTCATACACTATAAATAAAATGTTTTTAATATTTTATACCTATTTATAGTGTACTTAATTTTTCCATCAGTTTCTTTCCACTGGAATATAAACTATGGAATTGGAATATTCTTTTATCTTGCTTACTGGTAAATTTTGAGTGAAGAAAATGGCTGATACACAGTTGGAGTACAATAAATTTGCTTTTAAAAATTACTAATTATCTTCCATATTAATGAGATAGTGTTAACTTTTTGTAATCTCTAAAAAGTAGAAGATATAACACACAGCTTCAGTTCTTCAGTTGTCGTCATAAAATTTATTTCTATAGGCTTATGTTATATAATTCAATATTGTTTATATGCATACTATAAACCAGTTCATGCATATCTCTTTATCAACATCTTAAAATCACCTGAGCTAACTCTATAATCATGGATTTGAGAAAATAATCTTCATTCACAAATTAAATATTATTTAATGCTAATATTAAATAAATGCAACTCAATGAGAATTGATTTTTAAAGTATAAATTACCTATTTCTTAAAAATTTAAAGATTATTGCAGAAAAATCACTGGTAATTTTCATCAATATTTACTAGAGTAGGGCTTGATTTATTAATTACAAATTAATGAAATTCAACTTAGAATGGACCTAAGTTTTAAAACCTTATAGATGTCACTGATGCTTGAAAATGAACAGGTTATTGTTCTACACCAATCATAATCTGGATGAATAAAAAGATATATGCATACAAAATTGAAGAATGTCTATTATGAGAGAAAAATGCACTAAATTATTTGATAAATTTTCTCATTAAACACCTTTAAATCTCCATAAATTAAGACAGACTTCTAGTTTTATCCTTGTAGAGACTCACACACTCTCCAAACTAAATCAATAAATATTTTAGGGACACATTATGAAAACAGAATCTCAAGGAGATAGCAACACCCCCTTGTGTAGAATTATTCCTATAGCCTAACTATGTAAATTACCAAGTATCTGGTAATGAAAGAATGAATAATGATATGTGGTTTGTATGTAGAATCTCATTGAACCTTTACAAACAAAGAAAATCCTGTCATTTTTGACAGCTTGAATGAACCTTGACAATACTCTGTTAAGTAGAATAAGTCAGACATAGAAAGACAAATGCACTATAATATTGCTTGCGTGCATAATCTCAAAAAGCTGAATCCAGAAAAGATAGTGTAGTAGTAATTATCCAGGGCTGCTTGGTAGGGCAATGAAGAGACAATGGCCAGAGGTATAAACTTCCAGTTATAAGATTAATAAGTTCAGAGAATCCAATTACAGCACGGTGATTATAGTGAATAATACTGTATTATGTACTTGAAATTTGCTAAGAGTAGAATGCAAATGTTCTCACACACACAAAAATAATTATGTGAACAGAAAGGAGGTATTCGTTAACCCTATGTTGGCATTCTTTTTGTACCATATGAATATACCAAACCAATATTCTGTATACCTTAAACTTACATAATGTTCTATGTAGGTAAATTGTATCTTAATAAATGTAAGCAATTTAAATCATATTCAGTAAAAGTTAAAGTATAGATTAGTAAAGCAAATATGTTACGAAAATTAGAAGAAGAGAAGATATAATTATGACAGATTAATGAAAGAGGATATCTTGAGTAAATTTGGTCATAAGGTTAGTTAAGCCATTGAAGAGAAGAAGAATGAATAACTCTTACTAAACAAAAGGAAACAGTAACAACAAATCCAAAAATATGCATTCATCTTAGACACAAGAGCAAATTTCTGTTACAAATTTCCTCCTCAAGTTCTCATTTTATTCCTTGCCAGTGTTACTTGCAGTTCAATTTTAGAGGTAAACAAAACATTTTATGCTCTTATTTCATCTTACAAATATTAGTTACATAAGGTTAAATATAGTTTTAACATTAAGGAGTGACTTATCAAGGAACTCAAATGTAAAGCTACCATAAAATGTTGATGAAATAAATTGATACAATAATATAATTATCTAAAATTCCAAACTGTTTTTCTTAAATAATACTTATATAAATAATGTTTTGCAAAAAAAAACAATAAAATTGAGTTACATGAACTATGAATATTTTCAGAGCAAGAAAGATACTACAGCAGTTACAGCATTTGTCTTACATATGCTGTCTAGCCCACCTGGTTCAATCTCTGGCACAAACACCAGAAGGATCCCTGAGAACAAAGTTTGGAGTGAAGCTCTGCGTATATCTGGGTATGATAAAACACAAAACATACATTAAAAGAATAAATTTTCTATAGCATTAATAAAAATATTAATAATTTTTATTTATTAAGAGTGGCAAATTCAGCAATATATTCTAAAAGGTATAAAGAGTTGCATTCCAGGTTTGGAAATAGTCTGTCGAAAGAAACAAAAAAAAGAAAGGAGAAATGAAAGAAAAAAAGAAAAAAATCAAGAAAGAAAATAAGAAAGAAAAAAAAGAAAAAGAAAGAGAAGAAAGAAAAACAGGAAGACAAGAAAAAGAAAACAAAAGAGAATAAAGAAATAAATGAGATGAATAAAGAACAAAAAGAAAAAAGAAAAGAAAAAGAATGAAAACGAAAAAGAAGAAAAGAAGGAAGAAAAATGAGGAAGGAGGCAAGAAAGGAATAAGAAGGAAATAAACTTTTCTCTAGATAGACCTTTAAATTTATTTAAATGGAGGGACTGGAGATATAGCATAGTGGTAGGGCGTTTGCCTTGCAAGTGGCCTACCCAGGATGGACAGTGGTTCAAATCCTGGCATCCCATATGGTCCCCATGCCTGCTAGGAGTGATTTCTGAGCACAGAGCCAGGAGATGTGGCCCAATCTACCACCCCCCACCAATTATTTAAATGGAAGAATAGGATTAGGAGAGAGTACAATGGGTACAGTGGGTAATCTTTTACACTGACAACACTGATTCATTTCTCACACCCTACAGGATCAACCACTCAAATATTGCCAGGAGTGATCCCTGAGCACATATCTGAAAATAAGCCCTGAACACATCCAATAAAAATTATTAATGGAGGCCAGAAAGATCGTACAGAATTAATGTGCTTAGTTTAAAAGTGGCATACCCAATTTAGTCACCAATACCACATATGGGTCCCTGGGATCCTCTAGAAGTAATACCTGAGCACACAGAGCCAGAAGTAAACCCTAAGCACTTCCAGGGGTGGTAGGAATTGAGGAATATTTAATTTTAAAACTGTGACAGTCCCAAATGTCTGTCATATTATACTTTCCAGTGCCATACTGTTTTAGTTACTCTAACCATTGTATAAAATCAAGAAATGTATTAAATTCAAACTTCTTATTTTTTGAGATATGGCTTGGCTCTTTATGCATTCATACAAATTTTAATAGTGTTCTAATTTGTTGAAAATTTTCATTGGGATTTTGATGGGAATTGCATTCGATTTGTATGGAAAGACAGATAAAAGAAGAATTCACTCATCTGTAGTATATAGAAAAACAAATCCGTGTACATATAATATCAACTAACAATAAATTTCACTTACTAGAGTGCCAGATTAGCTGGGTGTGGAGCAAGTGAAGAAAGGGGGTGGGGGGCAACAAAAGGTTGCAAGTAAGAAATGTGGGGCATAAGTGGGGATGATTGAACACAGGAGGTGTGAAGAGAGGTGTTAAAACGCATCAGTAGCCTAACTATCAAGTATCAAACAATGGGGAAGGAGTAGGGGGAAGGAACATTGGATCAGAAATTCAAAGGGATTGGGGGCAGTCATGGGCATTTTGGTGTTAGGGATGAACAGTAAATTTGTACATCAGTTCCACAAACTTGAACACTATTATAGCCATATTACCTAAACTATTATTATCTTTTTTGTTTTGCTTTGTTTTTGGACCACACCAGGTGACTATCAGGGGTTACTCCTGGCTATGTGCTCAGAAATCAGCCCTGACTTGGGGGGACCCAGGTCCGTCTTGGTCAAGTTGCATGCAAGGCAAAAACCCTACCATTGCACTATGGCTCCAGCCCCTATAATTATATCCTTTTGGGGAGGCACAACGGTGACGCTCAGGGGTTACTCCTGGCTATGTGCTCAGAAATCGCTCCTGGCATGGGGGACCTAGGTCCGTCTTGGGTAAACTGCGTGCAAGGCAAAAACCCTACCGCTGCACTATGGCTCCCATAATTATTATACCTTTTATGGGGAGTGGGGATGCACCCCAGCTCTTTGCTCAGAAATTGCTCCTGGCTCGGGGGACCATATGGAATGCCAGAGAATCAAACCCAGGTTATTCCTAGGTCAGCCACATGCAAGGCAAATGCTCTATCGCTCCGGTCCCTGTAATTACCTCTAAAAAAAAACTATAAGCTACAATTTTTTTTTCTAAATTGTTGCCATGTAAAGTAAGGCAATCCCAAAATATTTCAATCTATTTAAGTATTTTACAAGTAATTTTTATAATGGGAATTCATCTAAATTTCCAAATTCAGCTATTAATTCATCTAAGGAAGCCTGCTTATTGCATTTATTATGTTAATAATAAAACTCTATGCTGTAGGAAAAAAAAAACAAGGCAGTATTTATACTGTCACTCTGAAACGTAGGTTTTTCTGACTCAAATTGCAGTAAATTGTGCTTCAGGCATGGTTAGAATCAATAACCACATGCAGGACATAATTAAACTAAAACATATTTCTCATACTATGATGAAATACTTTTAAAGTAGGTGTTTCTCCATCTTCTTCCAAAAGATGTCAAATTTATTCTGATCTTCTTTCCTTCCTGTGGCCCCCTTCCTCTAACCATAGTGCCATGACATTGACCCCTTTTATGCAGTTTTCACAATGGTCTCTTTAGAAAATCTCGGGAGCAAATGACCCCTGATTCATTAATGCTGCATGTAAAGTACTGTTTATAATGAAAGCTAATATAAATAATAAAAAAAAAGACCTAGGAATGTGAACATATCATTTAGAAAGTGAAATGTAAATGTCAGGAAAGAGATTAAGGAGTTAGTTGGGTGGTTGCTGATGAAATGTATGTTGAGGTTTAGGAAGTACTGATCATTTTTAGTTTGTATTTTGGAATCATTTAAATAAGTTTTAAACCCTAAATATGCATTTCTTTTCTAAGCATAAATTGATTAGCATGAGGTAAAACGTTAAAAAATACAGCAAGTTTTGGAAGCTTTCCTTGGGGGAAGTGAATTTCTACTCCCTTATTGTAGAGGAAGAGATAAAACTTCTAATCTGATGTTTTAGAAAAAAAAAATGCACTTCAATGGTTCCTGATACCCACTAATATATGCAGATACTTGGCTGTTATCTTTTGAATAAAAAACAGTTAAGATAAGAAAATTAAAATCACATGCTAAATGGAGTAGGGACTGAATGACAGAAAGAAATATACCTGTCTTCAACAAAATTTCACAAAGAATTTAAGAGCCTGTTTTGAAGTAGAATGAACAGAAGTAGGATCGAAGAGATATTTCAAAGGACTGAAAAGATGCTTTACATATGAAGCCTGGGTTTGATCCCCAGCTTTGTATTGGCCCCTGAGCAAGTCCCAATCCCAGAATAGAGCTAAGAGTGACCCCCAACACTGCTTGGTGTGGCCCCCCAACAAAAATTATTATAAAGTACAATGAACAAAATTAATCTAAAAGCTCCCGGTATTATACATGATGAGGTTTAGTAAAAATCAGTATAAGAAGGATTAAAGAAACAAGATTTAGCTGAGTTCAGAGGCCCTACCTTCTGGAATTGGCATCATGACTGCTGTTGTGTTTGAGCACAGTAATGAATAAGGCAAAGTCTGCTTGCCAATGTACTCCTGTCTAAGGGAGAACACACATAATGACTAGTTTGTTGATGGATAAATTTCAAGAGGTAGAATAAAATTGTAGCTCAGTAAACAGTGCTGTTCATACTGGTGCCCTCTTATAGATTTCCTAGTAATCAACAGTCACTTTTGAAAGAGCTAACTTCCACCTTTCAAAGTTTATTGAGTCTTAAACTTCACCAGCATGCAAAGCTTTCCTTAAGTTCTTGTGCCCATCTCCTTGCATCCATGCCATACTTTCATATTGTATTTACCCAGCTAAGTTAGTTATATAATTATTTCTTTTTCACAACTGTCTTTTTCAAACACAACATACATTTTTTTGAATGAATACTAGTATTATTTCTTACTATTAAATGATAAATGTGAGTCCTCAGTTAAATTTCTTCATTCATGGAAATTGATTTTTTAGGAAGGCTGTTGAAGACACTATCTCAGATGAAATTTGTAGGATAATAATAGGAAGTCATTTATAGCCAAGTGTGTGCAAAAGATATTTTAGAAAAAGTGAGTTCAAACTCATAATAATTGAAACACCAGGAGGTATTTGGATGATTGCTTGCAATTCAGAATGGTTGATGAAGGCATATATTGGAAATAAAATTGAGAAAATAGTCAGATATCAGGTCACAGAATGTCTAGGTTACATTTTACAGGCTTTATACTGTATGTCAAGTAAAGTTATTTCAGTTTAATCAGAGATACAATTATATATATATGTATATATATCTACATATACCTTCAAAAAGGAGCTTGACTTTGACAATACTATATATACAATATACTTCCATCACTCCACCTTAGTCCTTTTGAATTCTCTTTTAATATTTCTTAAATTGTTTTAAACAAAATTTATTAATAATTAAAATTTATCGTTTTTCCATCCTAAATTGCATATGATGACCATTTATCTAATCATCAAGAGTTTCTTATAGAAAGATAATTTTATTTTCAGTCTTTTTTTTTTTTTTTTTTTTGGTTTTTGGGCCACACCCAGTGATGCTCAGGGATTACTCCTGGCTATGCGCTCAGAAGTCGCCCCTGGCCTGGGGGACCATATGGGGCACGGGGGAATCGAACCGTGGTCGTCCAAGGCTAGCGCGGTAAGGCAGGCACTCTACCTCCAGCGCCACCGCCAGGCCCCTATTTTCAGTCATTTTTAATAAAACTAGTATATTTTCTCAAGCCCTAATTAGTCAAGAATTAGAATATTGGCCCAGGCAAAGTTGAATTAGACCTTACTTACTACTATCTGAGCTTCTGACAATTGTTATATTTTCTATATATAGATTATATATATGGATTCTTTTTTAAAAGCATACTTTTCACTAGGCATATGCCAATATATTGAAGTAAGTATTAATCTTATTTACCACAATATGGTATCGATAGTACCTGAATACCTAAATTTTAATGCCATCTAACTTTAAAGTATATTGTAATCCCTGTCAGAGATTCAAGGAATGAAAATATATCACATAATGGTTACTCAGTAATATTCAAATATGTTTCTATGGCATAGTATAATTAAAATAAATATTAATTTCTATCTTTCTCCTGATGTGTTTAGGGAGAATATAATTGTTTACATTTTAATCATGATCTGCTGATATATTTGTTTTTTATACTATCAGATATATTTATATATCTATTTTTATTTATTTATTTTCTTCACATTACATATATACTTTGAGATATTACAAGAATTATTAGTCTTAATTTACTACATGTAAAGAGACAGTGTTGGTGTCAGTATTATATGACTATAAAGTAGTGATATATTTGGAATCCATACTGAAAAGGCATCGATCACTGGAAAAGAGAACTTGTAAGAGTAAGTAAAAATTATCTTTGTACCAGTATCAGTTTAGTGTCAAATTCCCCTACTTGTGCCCTGAAATTGATTCTTGCATTAATCTGGGCAACATAGAAAAGAATAACAAAACTAGTCAAGCTTAGAGAGCACATTTATTGTTCAGTGACAAAGTTAAAATCACTGTCTATGCCCCATATAAAAAACATCTTTTGAATATTCTATGTATAAACCTTTTGGAAGTGGAAATTACAGAAAGAACTGTTATGTATTGATGAGATGGATAGCAGAAGTCATTTTGTGTTTCCTTCTACAGTTCTTAGCTTAAGCATCTCTAAACAGTGATAAAATCCAGGTGAATGAGAAGGGAGCTGAATGAGTTTCAAATAAATATGAATCTTCTGGAAAAAAATATGATCGGTTACTAGAATACATTCTTTACAGAAAACCCAAATTATCACTCTATTTTATTGATATTTTCTTTGAAAATATTGACACTTCAAAGGTTAAAAACAGACATTTCTAGCGTAAATGATGACATTGATTTTAGAATAGCTTGTCAGGAGCTCCTTTCATTGCGTTAACGTGGCATTCTAAATTTTCTTGTAGTTTCACTAATTAACAAAATCATGCATTTCTTTTCTTAGAGAATGGACCTTTTCTAATATACATAAAAGAGAAAGATTATCTCTAGTCCTTCTAAAATTACATGGAATCATTAATGTAAACATAAAAAAGAAAGTGCAATAAAAATCTTCATGCTTAATTCTAGTACAAACTACTATTTAATCCAGCAATAGTGCATTTCTATAAATCTGAAGCTTGTAACAGATTTATATGCAACAATCTAGCAATTTTAAATCATGATAATATAGTTTGGTCTACAACAGGTTCCTGTACAAATGAAGGTAGTAGAAAAGACAGTAATATGATAAAGCTATTCTGCATCACTCTTAAAGAATTCAATTTCACATAAACAATAGAACAGTTGTACCTATTGTTTTTCTGTGTTTGTCTGGATTATCTTTTGGATGGAAAGTCTAAGTGTGTAATTTATAGATTAGAAAAAATAACAATTAGGTAAAGCAATGTTAAAAAGTAGGCTAATAACTGTTAACTAAATATTGACTCAAATATGAATTCCACATAATATTATGAAGATCTGAGGAAAGAAACAAAATTTTACCAGGCATGATGGCGTGTAAATTGCTTGCTTCTTATTTTTATAAACAAAAAAGCTGTTTTTTAAAAACAAAAATCATAACCCCTTTTGTTTGTCAACTGAATTAGTCAACAGAATTAGTCAACCTGAAGTTCATCTCTGGCACAGCATATGTACTCTCCACCCCACTACCAAAAGTTATCTGTGAGTACAAAGACAGAAATAAACCAGATATGGCCACAAAGCAAAGCAAAGCAAAAATTGTTATGACTTTTGCTTTTAAACACAGCTATTTGACTATAAGAATATAAGAAAGCAATTTACACACATTTATTTTGATTAGTACCACCATAGAATTTGTTTTATTTTATTTTTTCCACTTGAAACCTCAAATCATTGTTAACTTAAAAAATAAATTGCTCTTAGAGTTCTCATTTATTTTGTCTTTTACTTTGACAAAATGAAATATCTAAAGGTTTCATTTTCAAGACTGGGTCACAGTTGGATTTATCAACCATTGCCTATTTATATGAGGATTAATGAGATTCTGGTTATTAAATATTTTGTATCTTTCAAATATAACAGTACTAATTAGAATTGTTAAAGTAATATTTCTTCATTTCTTCTCCACATTACATTAATTTTTGGTAATGATAAAAGGCTTATATATTTAACTTGATATTTTCTCATTTTAATCATAATTTGGATAATCTGTATAATAAGTGCTATTAATAAATAACTAGGTTCAGTTATTACTCCTTACCAAGGTTTCAATTCACAGAAAGACTTTAGTCCTAAGTATATAGTTCTAAACTTATAACAGGATTTTTATGATCACAATTTTATTCCTTAAATAATTTTAAGTAAGAGCCAATGTTCCTATATTTTGTTACTTATACATTAATAGAATTTGTAACATATTTCTAAGAAAACATGACTATAAAATGCTACATATAAACTATGTAAAGAAGATGTTCATATAACCTAATCTATATATTTATAATACTGGCTCAAATATATATATATTATATAATTAATAATTATAATACTCCCAGGCCCCACTTTAATACGATTCTTAATTTTAATAATTAATACTAGTTAAAATCAATGTGTTATATGAGCAAAATAAATATTATAAAATTATTGTTTAATTTCTTGCTTGATTTAATAATATAATACATAAAAACTATTAAAGATAGTTTGTTTATTAACATTAGTTTTATAAAAAAGGAAACATAGTAAAAATATATAACATTCAATTTTAATAATTTTCCTTTATCAACTTTCTCAGAACAGATGAAATGATTATAACAATAGTTTATTTTAGAGTCAACCTAATATATATGATTTAGATGTCATAAATACTTAGGCAGCCATTAATTTTCAACATAACAATTTCACTATTTCTAAAATGGGTCTGGGTTTGAGATTAATCTAATTGATATTACAAAGCATATAAAATGTATAAATTTGCCAAACACAGTCATCATGTTTGTACTGCCCCAGCTCTATGGACTCATTCTTTTCTAGAAAACAATGTAAAGTAAGCTATTAAAAATTATGGATACACTGGTTATGTATCAGAAAACTGGCCAGCTCAGGAGAAAAGCAAAGGCCCTCTGTTGAAGCAACTCCTGCTGTATCTTTTTTTATTTTTTATTTTTCCCATTATTTAAAAGTCTTGATTACAAATTTGATTGTGATTAGGTTTCAGTCATGTAAAGAACACTCCCCTGCACCAGTGCAACATTCACACCACCAATGTCCCAAATCTCCCTCCATCCCACCCCACACCCACCTGTACTCCAGACAGGCTTTCCAGTTCCCTCATTCATTCACATGGTTATGGTAGTTCTCAGTGTATTTATTTCTATAACTGCACTCACCACTATTTGTGGTGAGCTTCATGAAGTGAGCTGGAAGTTCCAGCCCTCCTCTCATTGTTTCTAAAGATAGTTGCAAAAATGACTTTTTTTTTCTTTAAAACCCATAGATGAGTGAGATTATCCTGCGTCTCTCTCTCTCTCTCTCTCTCTCTCTCTCTCCCTCTGACTTATTTTACTCAGCATGAAAGAATCCATGTACATCCATGTATAGAAAAAATTCATGACTTCATCTCTCCTGACAGCTGCATAATATTCCATTGTGTATATG